>SZWC01000524.1:325541-337559 GCA_023375785.1 Penium margaritaceum
AACTCATAACACGAGTCACAAATGGTCAGAGGGAGAGACAATGGTTTGGGAACCCTATGCATGGACTAGAAAGGACAAAGAACTTCAATACGTAGTGGCACAGTGTGGCTACTATGCACACCAAACAACCAAACAAGGCATATGTCACTGACCATGACCAAAGAATTTCAATATGGGTGGTCCAAAACACCAACAATAACACGAGTCACAAACACTTAGAGGGGGAAACAATGGTCCGGTTTTATCAGTTCTCAGCTAGCAAGTACAAAGACCTTCAATCAGTAGTAGCACGGTGTGGCTACCATGCACAATGACCGACCAAAGTAGGCATATGTACTGCCTTTGACCAAATAAATCCGCTGTGTGTGGCCAACGTTGACAACTCATAACACGGGTCACAAATGGTCAGAGGGGGAAACAATGGTTTGGGAACACCAGGTATCAACTAGCAAGCACAAGGTCCTTCAATAAGTTGTGGCACGGTGTGGATACCATGCACGATGACCAACCAAAGAAGGCGTATTTCACTGACCATGACCAAATAATGTCACTAAGTGTGGTAAACTTTGACAACTCATAACACGAGTCACAAATTGTCTGAGTGGGAGATAATGGTTTCTGAATACTAGTTATCAAGTAGCAAGTACAAATACCTTCAGTGTAGTTGCACAGTGTGGCTACAATACACAGTGACCAACCAAAGTATGCATTTGTCACTAACCATGACCAAAGAACTTCACTTCATGTGGTCAATGTTGACAACTCACAACACGAGTCACAGATAGTGAGAAAGGGTAACAATGGGTTGGGAAGACTAGCTATCAACTAGAGAGCACAAAGACCTTCAATACGTAGTGACACGTCGTGGTAACCATGCACAGTGACAAAGCAAAGTATGCATACGTCACTAACTATGACCAAAATAATTTTACAGTGTGTGGTCAACGTTGAAAGCTCATAACACAAGTCACAAATGGTCAGAGGGGGAAACAATAGGTTGGGAACACTAGTTATCAACTAGCGAGTACAAAGACCTTCAACAAGCAGTGGCACGGTGTGGCTAGCGTGCACAGTGACCAACCAAAGGATGAATACGTCACTGGCTATGACCAAAGAAGTCCACTATGTGTGGTCAACATTGACAGCTCACAACACAAGTCACGGATAGTCAGAGGGAGAGACAATGTTTTGGGAACCCCATGTATCGACTAGAAAGCACAAAGACCTTCAATACGCAGTGGCACGGTGTGACTAATATGCACACCAAACAACCAAACTAGGCATATGTCACCCATGTTGACTTTGGGAAGTAGAAGTCGATGGCCAAGTCGGAAGTCGAAAGTCGGAAGTCGGCTCCTCATGAGCCAAGTCGGAAGTCGGTTTTCCTCCAACTGGTTAGGAGGCTCATTATGGTGTGCCAATGACTGCGTCTCAAGTATAATGTAGTAAAAAACATTGTTTACGTATCTTCCAACACTTGATGGATTGCATATATAGCATGTATATGATGTCATAGGAAGCCATTTGTAAACAAAATGTAGCTGCATGAGGTGTTTATGCACATCCCAAGTTTGAACATTCATAACTTCCTCCAACCTTCTCGGAATTTAGCGATTCAAATTGCGTTGGAACCATCAACTCAAGATCTTTGTTCCACTGCCAATATCTAAGTCGACCTGAAGTCGACTTTGACCGACTCTCCGACTTAGACTTTTACCCCAAAAGTCGGAAGTCGAAAGTCGGACGTCGGCTCCTCATGAGCCAAGTCGGAAGTCGGTTTTCCTCCAACTGGTTAGGAGGCTCATTATGGTGTGCCAATGACTGCGTCTCAAGTATAATGTAGTAAAAAACTTTGTTTACGTATCTTCCAACACTTGATGGATTGCATATATAGCATGTATATGATGTCATAGGAAGCCATTTGTAAACAAAATGTAGCTGCATGAGGTGTTTATGCACATCCCAAGTTTGAACATTCATAACTTCCTCCAACCTTCACGGAATTTAGCGATTCAAATTGCGTTGGAACCATCAACTCAAGATCTTTGTTCCACTGCCAATATCTAAGTCGACCTGAAGTCGACTTTGACCGACTCTCCGACTTAGACTTTTACCCCAAAAGTCGGAAGTCGAAGTCAACATGGAATGTCACTGATCATGACCAAAGAATTTGAGTATGGGTGGTCAACGTTCACCAACCATAACACGAGTCACAAACGGTCAGAGAGGGAAACAATGGTCGGGGAATATCAGTTCTCAACTAGAAAGTACAACTACCTTCAATCAGTAGTAGCACGGTGTGGCTATCGTGCACAATGACCGACCAAAGTAGGCTTATGTACTGCCTTTGACCACGGAAATCCGCTGTGTGTGGTCAACATTGACAACTCATAATACGAGTCACAAATGGTCAGAGGGGGAAACAATAGTTTGGGAACACCAGGTATCAACTAGCAAGCACGAGAACCTTCAATAAGTTGTGGCACAGTGTGAATACCATGCACGATGACCAACCAAAGTATGCGTATGTCACTCACCATGACCTAATAATGTCACTAAGTGTGGTAAACTTTGACAACTCATAACATGAGTCACAAATGGTCAGGTTGGAAGACAATGGTTTGTGAATACTAGTTATGGAGTAGCAAGTACAAATACATTCAATATGTAGTGGCACAGTGTGGCTACCATGCATAGTGACCAACCAACGTATGCATATGTCACTGACCATCACCAACAAATTTCACTTCATGTGGTCAACGTTGACAACTCACAACACGAGTCACAGATAGTCTGAGGGGGTAACAATGGTTTGGGAACACTTGCTGTCAACTAGAAAGCACAAAGACTTTCAATACGTAGTGACACGGCGTGGTAACCATGTACAGTGACAAACCGAAGTAGGCATATGTCACTAACCATGACCAAACGAATTTCACAGTGCGTGGTCAACGTTGAAAACTCGTAACATGAATCACAAATGGTCAGAGGGGGAAAAAATGGGTTGGGAACATTAGTTATCGATTACCAAGTACGAAGACCTTCAACAAGTAGTGTCACGGTGTGGCTAGCGTGCACACTGACCAGCCAAAGGATGCATAAGTCACTTACTATGACCAAAGAAGTCCATTATGTGTGGTCAACATTGACAACTCATAACACGAGTCACAAATGGTCAGAGGGAGAGACAATGGTTTGGGAACCCTATGCATGGACTAGCAAGGACAAAGAACTTCAATACATAGTGGCACGGTGTGACTACTATGCACACCAAGTAACTAGGCATATGTCACTGACCATGACCAAAGAATTTCAATATGGGTGGTCAACGTTCACCAACCATAACACGAGTCACAAACGGTCTGAGGGGGAAACGATGGTCTGGGAATATCAGTTCTCAAATAGCAAGTACGACGACCTTCAGTCAGTAGTAGCACGGTGTGGCTACTATGCAAAATGACCGACCAAAGTAGGCACATGTACTGCCTTTGACCAAAGAAATCCACTGTGTGTGGCCAACGTTGACAACTCATAACACGAGTCAGAAATGGTCAGAGGGGGAAACAGTGGTTTGGGAACACCAGGTATCAGCTAGCAAGCACAATGACCTTCAATGAGTTGTGGCACGGTGTGGACACCATGCACGATGACCAGCCAAAGTATGCATATGTCAGTGACCATTACCCAAGAATGTCACCATGTGTGGTAAAAATTGACAACTCATAACACAAGTCACAAATGGCCAGAGTGGAAGATAATGGTTTCTGAATACTAGTTATTGACTAGCAAGTACATATACCTTCAGTATGTAGTTGCACAATGTGGCTACAATGCACACTGACCAAGCAAAGTATGCATATGTCATTAACCATGACCAAAGAAGTTCACTTCATGTGGTCAATGTTGACAACTCACAACACGAGTCACAGATAGTGAGAGAGGGTAACAATGGTTTGGGAAGACTAGCTATCAACTAGAGAGAACAAAGACCTTCAATATGTAGTGACACGGCGTGGTAACCATGTAGAGTGACAAACCAAAGCATGCATACGTCACTAACCATGACCAAAATAATGTCACTGTGTGTCGTCAACGTTGAAAACTCATAACATGAGTCAAAAATGGTCAGAGGGGGAAACAATGGGTTGGGAACACTAGTTTTCAACTAGCAAGTACAAAGACATTCAACAAGCAGTGGTACGGTGTGGCTAGCGTGCACAGTGACCAAAAAAGGGATGCATACGTCACTGACTATGAAGGAAGAAGTCCACTATGTGTGGTCAACATTGACAACTCACAACACGAGTCACAGATAGTCAGAGGGGGGTACCAATTATGTGGGAAGTCTAGCTATCAACTAGAAAGCACAAAGACCTTCAATAAGTAGTGACACGGCGTCGTAACCATGTATAGTGACAAACCAAGCTGGGCATATGTCACTGACCATGACCAAAGAATTTCAGTATGGGTAGTCAACGTTGACAAGCCATAACACGAGTCACAAATGGTCAGAGGGGGGAAACAATGGTCTGGGAATATCAGTTCTCAACTAGTAAGTACAACGACCTTCAATCAGTAGTAGCACAGTGTGGCTACCATGCACAATGAAAGACCAAAGAAGGCATATGTACTGCCTTGGACCAAAGAAATCCGCTGTGTGTGGTCAACGTTGACAACTCATAATACGAGTCACAAATGGTCAGAGGGGGAAACAATGGTTTGGGAACACCAGGTATCAACTAGCAAGCACAATGACCTTCAATAAGTTGTGGCTCGGTGTGGACACCATGCATGATGACCAACCAAAGTATGTATATGTCACTGAACATAACCAAAGAATGTCACCATGTGTGGTAAACTTTGACAACTCATAACACGAGTTACAAATGGTCTGAGTGGAAGAGAATGGTTTCTGAATACTAGTTATCGACTAGCAAGTACAAATACCTTCAACATGTAAAGGCACAGTGTGGCCACAATGCACAGAGACCAACCAAACTAAGCATATGTCACTGAAAATGACCAAATAATTTCACTTCATATGGTCAATGTTGACAACTCACAACACGAGTCACAGATAGTCAGGGGGGGGTAACAATGGTTTGGGAAGACTAGCCAGCAACTAGAAAGCACAAAGACCTTCAATATGTAGTGACACGGCGTGGTGACCATGTACATTGACAAACCAAAATAGGCATATGTCACTAACCATGACCAAAAGAATTTCACAGTGTGTGGTCAACATTGAAAATTCATAACATGCGTCACAAATGGTCAGAGGGGGAAACAATGGGTTGGGAATACTAGTTATCAACTAGTGTGTACAACGTCCTTCAAAAGCAGTGGCACGGTGTGGCTAGCGTGCACACTGACCAACCAAAGGATGCATACATCACCGACTATGACCAAAGAAGTGTACTATGTGTGGTCAACATTGACAACTCATAACACGAGTCACAAATGGCCAGAGGGAGAGACAATGGTTTGGGAACCCTATGTATCATCTATAAAACACAAAGAACCTCAATACGAAGTTGCACGGTGTGGCTAATGTGCACACCAAACAACCAAACTAGGCATATGTCACTGGCCATGACCAAAGAATTTCAATATGGGTGGTCAACGTTCACCAACCATAACACGAGTCACAAACGGCCAGAGAGGGAAACAACGGTCTGGGAATATCAGTTCTCAACTACCAAGTACAACGACCTTCAATCAGTAGTAGCACGGTGTGGCTATCATGCACAATGACTGAATAAAGTAGGCATATGTCCTGCTTTTGACCAAAGAAATCCGTTGTGTGTTGTCAACGTTGACAACTCATAACACGAGTCACAAATGGTCAGAGGGGGAAACAATGGTTTGGGAACACTAGGCATCAACTAGCAAGCACAACGACCTTCAATAAGTTGTGGCACGGAGTGGATACCATGCACGATGACCAACCAAAGTATGTATACGTCACTGACCATGACCCGAGAATGTCACCATGTGTGGTAAACTCTGACAACTCATAACACGAGTCACAAATGGTCAGAGGGGGAAACAATGGTTTGGGGACACTAGGCATCAACTAGCAAGCACAACGACCTTCAATAAGTTGTGGCACGGAGTGGATACCATGCACGATGACCAACCAAAGTATGTATACGTCACTGACCATGACCCGAGAATGTCACCATGTGTGGTAAACTCTGACAACTCATAACACGAGTCACAAATGGTCAGAGGGGGAAACAATGGTTTGGGGACACTAGGCATCAACTAGCAAGCACAACGACCTTCAATAAGTTGTGGCACGGAGTGGATACCATGCACGATGACCAACCAAAGTATGTATACGTCACTGACCATGACCCGAGAATGTCACCATGTGTGGTAAACTCTGACAACTCATAACACGAGTCACAAATGGTCAGAGGGGGAAATAATGGATTGGGAACACTAGTTATCAACTAGCAAGTACAAAGACATTCAACAAGCAGTGGCACGGCGTGGCTAGCGTGCACAGTAACCAACCAAAGGATCCATACGTCACTGACTATGACCGAAGAAGTCCACTAAGTGTGGTAGACATTGACAACTCACAAAACGATTCACAAATAGTCATAGGGGGATAACAATTGTGTGGGAAGACTAGCAATCAACTAGAAAGCACAAAGACCTTCAATATGTAGTGACACGGCGTGGTAACCATGTACAGTGGCAAACCAAACTAGGCATATGTCACTGACCATGACCAAAGAATTTCAGTATGGGTGGTCAACGTTCACAACCCATAACACGAGTCCCTAATGGTCAGAGGGAGGAAACAATGGTATGGGAATATCAGTTCTCAACTCGCCAATACAACGACCTTCAATCAGTAGTAGCACGGTGTGGCTACCATGCACAATGACCGACCAAAGTAGGCATATGTACTGCTTTGGACCAAAGAAAACCGCTGTGTGTGGTCAACGTTGACAACTCATAATACGAGTCACAAATGGTCAGAGGGGGAAACTATGGTTTGGTAACACCAGGTACCAACTAGCAAGCACAATGACCTTCAATAAGCTGTGGCACAGTGTGGATACCATGCACGATGACCAACCAAAGTATGTATACGTCACTGACCATGACCCGAGAATGTCACCATGTGTGGTAAACTCTGACAACTCATAACACGAGTCACAAATGGTCAGAGTGGAAGATAATGGTTTCTGAATACTAGTTATGAACTAGCAAGTACAAATACCTTCAGTTTGTAGTTGCACAGTGTGGCTACAATGCACAGTGACCAACCAAAGTATGCATATGTCACTAACCATGACCAAATCAGTTCACTTCTTGTGGTCAATGTTGACAACTCACAACACGAGTCACAGATAGTGAGAGAGGGTAACAATGGTTTGGGAAGACTAGCTATTAACTAGAGAGCACAAAGAGCTTCAATACGTAGTGACACGGCGTGGTAGCCATGTACAGTGACAAACCAAAGCATGCATACGTCACTAAGCATGACCAAAAGAATTTCACAGTGTGTGGTCAACGTTGAAAACTCGTAACACTAGTTGTCAACTAGCAAGTACAAAGACCTTCAACAAGTAGTGGCACGGTGTGCCTAGCGTGCACAGTGACCAACCAAAGGATGCATACATCACTAACTAAGACCGAATAAGTCCACTATGTGTGGTCAACATTGACAACTCACAACACGAGTCACATGTAGTCAGAGGGAGAGACAATGGTTTGGGAACCCTATGTATCAACTAGAAAGGACAAAGAACTTCAATAAGTAGTGGCACGGTGTGGCTAATATGCACACCAAACAACCAAACGAGGCATATGTCACTGACCATGACCAAAACATTTCAGTATGGGTGGTCAATGTTCACCAAACATAACACGAGTCACAAACGGTCAGAGCGGGAAACAGAAGTCTGGGAATATCAGTTCTCAACTAGCAAGTACGATGGCATTCAATCAGTAGTAGCACGGTGTGGTTACCATGCACAATGACCGACCAAAGTAGGCATATGTACTGTCTTTGACCAAAGAAATCCGCTGTGTGTGGCCAACTTCGACAACCCATAACACGAGTCACAAATGGTCAGAGGGGGAAACAATGGTTTGGGAACACCAGGTATCAACTAGCAAGCACAAGGACCTACAATAAGTTGTGCCTTGGTGTGGATACCATGCACAATGACCAACCGAAGTAGGCACATGTCACTGACCATGACCAAATAATGTCACTAAGTGTGGTAAACTTTGACAACTTAGAACACGAGTCAAAATGGTCAGAGTGGAAGACAATGGTTTGTGAATTCTAGGTATTGAGTAGCAAATATAAATAAATTCAATGTGTAGTGGCACTGTGTGGCTACCATGCAAAGTCACCAACCAAAGTATGCATATGTCACTGACCATGACCAACGAATTTCACTTCATGTGGTCAACATTGACAACTCACAACAGGAGTCACATATAGTCTGAGGGGGTAACAATGGTTTGGGAACACTAGCTATCAACTAGAGAGCACAAAGACCTTCAATACGTAGTGACACAGCGTTGTAACCATGTACAGTGACAAACCAAAGTATGCAGACGTCACTAACCATGACCAAAAGAATTTCACAGTGTGTGGTCAACGTTGAAAACTCGTAACACTAGTTGTCAACTAGCAAGTACAAAGACCTTCAACAAGTAGTGGCACGGTGCGGCTAGCGTGCACAGTGACCAACCAAAGGATGCATACGTCGCTGACTATGACCGAAGAAGTCCACTATGTGTGGTCAACATTGACAACTCATAACACGAGTCACAAATGGTCAGAGGGGGAAACAATGGGTTGGGAACACTAGTTATCAACTAGCAAGTACGAAGACCTTAAACAAGTAGTGGCACGGTGTGGCTAGCGTATATAGTGACCAACCAAAGAATGCATACGTCACTGACTATGACTGAAGAAGTCCACCATGTGTGGTCAACATTGACAACTCATAACACGAGTCACAAATGGTCAGAGGGGGAAACAATGGGTTGGGAACACTAGTTATCAACTAGCAAGTACGAAGACCTTAAACAAGTAGTGGCACGGTGTGGCTAGCGTATATAGTGACCAACCAAAGAATGCATACGTCACTGACTATGACTGAAGAAGTCCACCATGTGTGGTCAACATTGACAACTCATAACACGAGTCACAAATGGTCAGAGGGGGAAACAATGGGTTGGGAACACTAGTTATCAACTAGCAAGTACGAAGACCTTAAACAAGTAGTGGCACGGTGTGGCTAGCGTATATAGTGACCAACCAAAGAATGCATACGTCACTGACTATGACTGAAGAAGTCCACCATGTGTGGTCAACATTGACAACTCATAACACGAGTCACAAATGGTCAGAGGGGGAAACAATGGGTTGGGAACACTAGTTATCAACTAGCAAGTACGAAGACCTTAAACAAGTAGTGGCACGGTGTGGCTAGCGTATATAGTGACCAACCAAAGAATGCATACGTCACTGACTATGACTGAAGAAGTCCACCATGTGTGGTCAACATTGACAACTCATAACACGAGTCACAAATGGTCAGAGGGGGAAACAATGGGTTGGGAACACTAGTTATCAACTAGCAAGTACGAAGACCTTAAACAAGTAGTGGCACGGTGTGGCTAGCGTATATAGTGACCAACCAAAGAATGCATACGTCACTGACTATGACTGAAGAAGTCCACCATGTGTGGTCAACATTGACAACTCATAACACGAGTCACAAATGGTCAGAGGGGGAAACAATGGGTTGGGAACACTAGTTATCAACTAGCAAGTACGAAGACCTTAAACAAGTAGTGGCACGGTGTGGCTAGCGTATATAGTGACCAACCAAAGAATGCATACGTCACTGACTATGACTGAAGAAGTCCACCATGTGTGGTCAACATTGACAACTCATAACACGAGTCACAAATGGTCAGAGGGGGAAACAATGGGTTGGGAACACTAGTTATCAACTAGCAAGTACGAAGACCTTAAACAAGTAGTGGCACGGTGTGGCTAGCGTATATAGTGACCAACCAAAGAATGCATACGTCACTGACTATGACTGAAGAAGTCCACCATGTGTGGTCAACATTGACAACTCATAACACGAGTCACAAATGGTCAGAGGGGGAAACAATGGGTTGGGAACACTAGTTATCAACTAGCAAGTACGAAGACCTTAAACAAGTAGTGGCACGGTGTGGCTAGCGTATATAGTGACCAACCAAAGAATGCATACGTCACTGACTATGACTGAAGAAGTCCACCATGTGTGGTCAACATTGACAACTCATAACACGAGTCACAAATGGTCAGAGGGGGAAACAATGGGTTGGGAACACTAGTTATCAACTAGCAAGTACGAAGACCTTAAACAAGTAGTGGCACGGTGTGGCTAGCGTATATAGTGACCAACCAAAGAATGCATACGTCACTGACTATGACTGAAGAAGTCCACCATGTGTGGTCAACATTGACAACTCATAACACGAGTCACAAATGGTCAGAGGGGGAAACAATGGGTTGGGAACACTAGTTATCAACTAGCAAGTACGAAGACCTTAAACAAGTAGTGGCACGGTGTGGCTAGCGTATATAGTGACCAACCAAAGAATGCATACGTCACTGACTATGACTGAAGAAGTCCACCATGTGTGGTCAACATTGACAACTCATAACACGAGTCACAAATGGTCAGAGGGGGAAACAATGGGTTGGGAACACTAGTTATCAACTAGCAAGTACGAAGACCTTAAACAAGTAGTGGCACGGTGTGGCTAGCGTATATAGTGACCAACCAAAGAATGCATACGTCACTGACTATGACTGAAGAAGTCCACCATGTGTGGTCAACATTGACAACTCATAACACGAGTCACAAATGGTCAGAGGGGGAAACAATGGGTTGGGAACACTAGTTATCAACTAGCAAGTACGAAGACCTTAAACAAGTAGTGGCACGGTGTGGCTAGCGTATATAGTGACCAACCAAAGAATGCATACGTCACTGACTATGACTGAAGAAGTCCACCATGTGTGGTCAACATTGACAACTCATAACACGAGTCACAAATGGTCAGAGGGGGAAACAATGGGTTGGGAACACTAGTTATCAACTAGCAAGTACGAAGACCTTAAACAAGTAGTGGCACGGTGTGGCTAGCGTATATAGTGACCAACCAAAGAATGCATACGTCACTGACTATGACTGAAGAAGTCCACCATGTGTGGTCAACATTGACAACTCATAACACGAGTCACAAATGGTCAGAGGGGGAAACAATGGGTTGGGAACACTAGTTATCAACTAGCAAGTACGAAGACCTTAAACAAGTAGTGGCACGGTGTGGCTAGCGTATATAGTGACCAACCAAAGAATGCATACGTCACTGACTATGACTGAAGAAGTCCACCATGTGTGGTCAACATTGACAACTCATAACACGAGTCACAAATGGTCAGAGGGGGAAACAATGGGTTGGGAACACTAGTTATCAACTAGCAAGTACGAAGACCTTAAACAAGTAGTGGCACGGTGTGGCTAGCGTATATAGTGACCAACCAAAGAATGCATACGTCACTGACTATGACTGAAGAAGTCCACCATGTGTGGTCAACATTGACAACTCATAACAAGAGTCACAAATGGTCAGAGGGAGAGACAATGGCTTGGGAACCCTATGCATGGACTAGAAAGGACAAAAGAACTTCAATTCTTAGTGGCACGGTGTGGCTAGTATGCACACCAAACAACCAAACTAGGCGTATGTCACTGACCATGACGAAAGAATTTCAATATGGGTAGTCAATGTTCACCAACCATAACACGAGTCACAAACGGCCAGAGGGGGAAACAATGGTCGGGGAATATCAGTTCTCAACTAGCAAGTACAACGATATTCAATCAGTAGTAGCACGGTGTGGTTACCATGCACAATGACCAACCAAAGTAGGCATACGTACTGCCTTTGAGCAAATAAAATCCG
>SZWC01000524.1:341916-401621 GCA_023375785.1 Penium margaritaceum
CCAAAGAAGTTCACTTCATGTGGTCAGTGTTGACAACTCACAACACGACTCACAGATAGTGAGAGAGGGTAACAATGGCTTGGGAACACTAGCTATCAACTAGAGAGCACAAAGACCTTCAATACGTAGTGACACAGCGTTGTAACCATGTACAGTGACGAACCAAAGTATTCAGACGTCACTAACCATGACCAAAAGAATTTCACAGTGTGTGGTCAACGTTGAAAACTCATAACACGAGTCACAAATGGTCAGAGGGGGAAGTAATGGATTGGGAACACTAGTTATCAACTAGCAAGTACAAAGACATTCAACAAGCAGTGGCACGGCGTGGCTAGCGTGCACAGTAACCAACCAAAGGATGCATACGTCACTGACTATGACCGAAGAAGTCCACTAAGTGTGGTAGACATTGACAACTCACAAAACGATTAACAAATAGTCAGAGGGGGGTAACAATTGTGTGGGAATACTAGCAATCAACTATAAAGCACAAAGACCTTCAATATGTAGTGACACGGCGTGGTAACCATGTACAGTGGCAAACCAAACTAGGCATATGTCACTGACCATGACCAAAGAATTGCAGTATGGGTGGTCAACGTTCACAACCCATAACACGAGTCCCTAATGGTCAGAGGGAGGAAACAATGGTATGGGAATATCAGTTCTCAACTCGCCAATACAACGACCTTCAATCAGTAGTAGCACGGTGTGGCTACCATGCACAATGACCGACCAAAGTAGGCATATGTACTGCCTTGGACCAAAGAAATCCGCTGTGTGTGGTCAACGTTGACAACTCATAATACGAGTCACAAATGGTCAGAGGGGGAAACAATGGTTTGGTAACACCAGGTATCAACTAGCAAGCACAATGACCTTCAATAAGCTGTGGCACGGTGTAAATACCATGCACGATGACCAACCAAAGTATGTATACGTCACTGACCATGACCCGAGAATGTCACCATGTGTGGTAAACTCTGACAACTCATAACACGAGTCACAAATGGTCAGAGTGGAAGATAATGGTTTCTGAATACTAGTTATGAACTAGCAAGTACAAATACCTTCAGTTTGTAGTTGCATAGTGTGGCTACAATGCACAGTGACCAACCAAAGTATGCATATGTCACTAACCATGACCAAATCAGTTCACTTCTTGTGGTCAATGTTGACAACTCACAACACGAGTCACAGATAGTGAGAGAGGGTAACAATGGTTTGGGAAGACTAGCTATTAACTAGAGAGCACAAAGAGCTTCAATACGTAGTGACACAGCGTGGTAGCCATGTACAGTGACAAACCAAAGTATGCATACGTCACTAAGCATGACCAAAAGAATTTCATAGTGTGTGGTCAACGTTGAAAACTCGTAACACTAGTTGTCAACTAGCAAGTACAAAGACCTTCAACAAGTAGTGGCACGGTGTGCCTAGCGTGCACAGTGACCAACCAAAGGATGCATACATCACTAACTACGACCGAATAAGTCCACTATGTGTGGTCAACATTGACAACTCACAACACGAGTCACATATAGTCAGAGGGAGAGACAATGGTTTGGGAACCCTATGTATCAACTAGAAAGGACAAAGAACTTCAATAAGTAGTGGCACAGTGTGGCTAATATGCACACCAAACAACCAAACGAGGCATATGTCACTGACCATGACCAAAACATTTCAGTATGGGTGGTCAATGTTCACCAAACATAACACGAGTCACAAACGGTCAGAGTGGGAAACAGAAGTCTGGGAATATCAGTTCTCAACTAGCAAGTACGATGGCATTCAATCAGTAGTAGCACGGTGTGGTTACCATGCACAATGACCGACCAAAGTAGGCATATGTACTGTCTTTGACCAAAGAAATCCGCTGTGTGTGGCCAACTTCGACAACCCATAACACGAGTCACAAATGGTCAGAGGGGGAAACAAAGGTTTGGGAACACCAGGTATCAACTAGCAAGCACAAGGACCTACAATAAGTTGTGCCTTGGTGTGGATACCATGCACAATGACCAACCAAAGTAGGCACATGTCACTGACCATGACCAAATAATGTCACTAAGTGTGGTAAACTTTGACAACTTAGAACACGAGTCAAAATGGTCAGAGTGGAAGACAATGGTTTGTGAATTCTAGGTATTGAGTAGCAAATATAAATAGATTCAATGTGTAGTGGCACTGTGTGGCTACCATGCAAAGTCACCAACCAAAGTATGCATATGTCACTGACCATGACCAACGAATTTCACTTCATGTGGTCAACATTGACAACTCACAACATGAGTCACAGATAGTCTGAGGGGGTACCAATGGTCTGGGAACACTGGCTCTCAACTAGAAAGCAAAAGGACCTTTAATATGTAGTGACACGGCGTGGTAAGCATGGACAGTGACAAACCAAAATAGGCATATGTCACTAACCATGACCAAACGAATTTCATAATGTGTGGTCAACTTTGAAAACTCATAACATGAGTCACAAATGGTCAGAGGGGGAAACAATGGTTTTCGAACACCCGGTATCAACTAGCAAGCACAAGGACCTACAATAAGTTGTGCCTTGGTGTGGATACCATGCACAATGACCAACCAAAGTAGGCACATGTCACTGACCATGACCAAATAATGTCACTAAGTGTGGTAAACTTCGACAACTCATAACACGAATCACAAATGGTCAGAGTGGAAGACAATGGTTTGTGAATACTAGGTATGGAGTAGCAAATACAAATACATTCAATGTGTAGTGGCACTGTGTGGCTACCATGCAAAGTCACCAACCAAAGTATGCATATGTCACTAACCATGTCCAAAGAAGTTCACTTCATGTGGTCAATCATGACAACTCACAACACAAGTCACAGATAGTGAGAGAGGGTAACAATGGCTTGGGAACACTAGCTATCAACTAGAGAGCACAAAGACCTTCAATACGTAGTGACACGGCGTGGTAACCATGGACAGTGACAAACCAAAATAGGCATATGTCACTAACCATGACCAAACGAATTTCATAATGTGTGGTCAACTTTGAAAACTCATAACATGAGTCACAAATGGTCAGAGGGGGAAACAATGGTTTTCGAACACCCGGTATCAACTAGCAAGCACAAGGACCTACAATAAGTTGTGCCTTGGTGTGGATACCATGCACAATGACCAACCAAAGTAGGCACATGTCACTGACCATGACCAAATAATGTCACTAAGTGTGGTAAACTTCGACAACTCATAACACGAATCACAAATGGTCAGAGTGGAAGACAATGGTTTGTGAATACTAGGTATGGAGTAGCAAATACAAATACATTCAATGTGTAGTGGCACTGTGTGGCTACCATGCAAAGTCACCAACCAAAGTATGCATATGTCACTAACCATGTCCAAAGAAGTTCACTTCATGTGGTCAATCATGACAACTCACAACACAAGTCACAGATAGTGAGAGAGGGTAACAATGGCTTGGGAACACTAGCTATCAACTAGAGAGCACAAAGACCTTCAATACGTAGTGACACGGCGTGGTAACCATGGACAGTGACAAACCAAAATAGGCATATGTCACTAACCATGACCAAACGAATTTCATAATGTGTGGTCAACTTTGAAAACTCATAACATGAGTCACAAATGGTCAGAGGGGGAAACAATGGTTTTCGAACACCCGGTATCAACTAGCAAGCACAAGGACCTACAATAAGTTGTGCCTTGGTGTGGATACCATGCACAATGACCAACCAAAGTAGGCACATGTCACTGACCATGACCAAATAATGTCACTAAGTGTGGTAAACTTCGACAACTCATAACACGAATCACAAATGGTCAGAGTGGAAGACAATGGTTTGTGAATACTAGGTATGGAGTAGCAAATACAAATACATTCAATGTGTAGTGGCACTGTGTGGCTACCATGCAAAGTCACCAACCAAAGTATGCATATGTCACTAACCATGTCCAAAGAAGTTCACTTCATGTGGTCAATCATGACAACTCACAACACAAGTCACAGATAGTGAGAGAGGGTAACAATGGCTTGGGAACACTAGCTATCAACTAGAGAGCACAAAGACCTTCAATACGTAGTGACACGGCGTGGTAACCATGGACAGTGACAAACCAAAATAGGCATATGTCACTAACCATGACCAAACGAATTTCATAATGTGTGGTCAACTTTGAAAACTCATAACATGAGTCACAAATGGTCAGAGGGGGAAACAATGGTTTTCGAACACCCGGTATCAACTAGCAAGCACAAGGACCTACAATAAGTTGTGCCTTGGTGTGGATACCATGCACAATGACCAACCAAAGTAGGCACATGTCACTGACCATGACCAAATAATGTCACTAAGTGTGGTAAACTTCGACAACTCATAACACGAATCACAAATGGTCAGAGTGGAAGACAATGGTTTGTGAATACTAGGTATGGAGTAGCAAATACAAATACATTCAATGTGTAGTGGCACTGTGTGGCTACCATGCAAAGTCACCAACCAAAGTATGCATATGTCACTGACCATGACCAACGAATTTCACTTCATGTGGTCAACATTGACAACTCACAACATGAGTCACAGATAGTCTGAGGGGGTACCAATGGTCTGGGAACACTGGCTCTCAACTAGAAAGCAAAAGGACCTTTAATATGTAGTGACACGGCGTGGTAACCATGGACAGTGACAAACCAAAATAGGCATATGTCACTAACCATGACCAAACGAATTTCACAATGTGTGGTCAACGTTGAAAACTCATAACATGAGTCACAAATGCTCAGAGGGGGAAACAATGGGTTGGGAATACTAATTATCAACTAGCGAGTATGAAGACCTTCAACAAGTAGTGGCACGGTGCGGCTAGCGTGCACAGTGACTAACCAAAGGATGCATACGTCGCTGACTATGACCGAAGAAGTCCACTATGTGTGGTCAACATTGACAACTCATAACACGAGTCACAAATGGTCAGAGGGAGAGACAATGGTTTGGGAACCCTATGCATGGACAAGAAAGGACAAAGAGCTTCAATACGTAGTGGCACGGCGTGGCTACTATGCACACCAAACAACCAAACTAGGCATATGTCACTGACCATGACCTAAGAATTTCAATATGGGTGGTCAACATTCACCAACCATAACACGAGTCACAAACGGTCAGAGGGGGAAACAATGGTCCAGGAATATCAGTTCTCAACTAGCAAGTACGACGACCTTCAATAAGTAGTAGCACGGTGTGGCTACCATCCACAATGACCGACCAAAGTAGGCGTATATACTGCTTTTGACCAAAGAAATCCGCTCTGTGTGGCCAACGTTGACAACTCGTAACATGAGTCACATTTGGTCAGAGGGGGAATCAATGGTTTGGGAACACCAGGTATCAACTAGCAAGAAGAATGATCTTCAATGAGTTGTGGCACGGTGTGGATACCATGCACGATGACCAGCCAAAGTATGCATATTTCACTGACCATGACCCAAGAATGTGACCATGTGTGGTAAACTTTGACAACTCATAATAGGAATCACAAATGGTCAGAGTGGAAGATAATGGTTTCTGAATACTAGTTATGGACTAGCAAGTACAAATACCTTCAATATGTAGTTGCACAGTGTGGCTACAATGCACAGTGACCAACCAAAGTATGCATGTGTCACTAACCATGACCAAAGAAGTTCGCTTCATGTGGTCAATGTTGACAACTCACAAGACGAGTCGCAGATAGTGAGAGAGGGTAACATTGGTTTGGGAAGACTAGCTATCAACTACAGAGTACAAAGACCTTCAATACGTAGTGACACAACGTGGTAACCATGTACATTGACAAACCAAAACATGCATACGTCACTAACCATGACCAAAAGAACTTCACAGTGTGTGGTCAACGTTGAAAACTCATAACATGAGTCACAAATGGTCAGAGGGGGAAACAATGGGTTGAGAACACTAATTATCAACTAGCAAGTACAAAGACCTTCAACAAGCAGTGGCACGTTGTGGCTAGCATGCACAGTGACCAACCAAAGGATGCATACGTCACTGACTATGACCGAAGAATTCCACTATGTGTGGTCAACATTGACACCTCACATCACGAGTCAGAGATAGTCAGAGGGAGAGACAATGATTTGGGAACCCTATGTATGGACTATAAATGACAAAGAAATTCAATACCTAGTGGCACGTTGTGGCTAATATGCACACCAAACAACCAAACTAGGCATATGTCAGTGACCATGACCAAAGAATGTCAGTATGGGTGGTCAACGTTCACCAACCATAACACGAGTCACAAACGGTCAGAGAAGGAAACAATGGTCTAGGGAAATCAGTTCTCAACTAGCAAGTACAACCACCTTCAATCAGTAGTAGCACGGTGTGGCTACCACGCACAATGACCGACCAAAGTAGGCATATGTACTGCCTTTTACCAAAGAAATCCGCTGTGTGTGGTCAACATTGACAACTCATAATACGAGTCACAAATGGTCAGAGGGTGACACAATAGTTTGGGGACACCAGAGATCAACTAGCAAGCACAAGGACCTTCAAAACCTCGTGGCACGGTGTGGATACCATGCACAATGACCAACCAAAGTAGGCATATGTCACTGACCATGACCAAATAATGTCACTTAGTGTGGTAAGCTTTGACAACTCATAACACGAGTCACAAATGGTCAGAGTGGAAGACAATGGTTTGTGAGTACTAGTTATCGAGTAGCAAGTACAAATACATTCAATATGTAGTGACACAGTGTGGCTACCATGCACAGTGACCAACCAAAATATGCATGTCACTGACCATGACCAACGAATTTCACTTCATGTGGTCAACGTTGACAACTCACAACACGATTCACAGATAGTCTGAGGGAGTAACAATGGTTTGGGAACACTAGCTATCAACTAAAAAGCACAAATACCTTCAATACGTAGTGACACGGAGTGGTAACCATGTACAGTGACAAACCAAAGTAGGCATATGTTACTAACCATGACCAGACAAATTTCACAGTGTGTGGTCAACGTTGAAGACTCATAACATGAGTCAGAAATGGTCAGAGGGGGGGGGGAACAATGGGTTGGGAACACTAGTTATCAACTAGCAAGTACGAAGACCTTCAGCAAGTAGTGGTATGGTGTGGCTAGCGTGCGCAGTGACCAACCAAAGGATGCATATGTCACGGACTATGACCGAAGAAGTCCACTATGTGTGGTCAACATTGACAACTTATAACACGATTCACAAATGGTCAGAAAAAGAGACAATGGTTTGGGAACCCTATGCAGGGACTAGAAAGGACAAAGAACTTCAAAACGTAGTGGCACGGTGTGGCTACTATGCACACCAAACAACCAAACTAGGCATATGTCACTGACCATGACCAAAGAATTTCAATATAGGTGGTCAACGTTCACCAACCATAACACGAGTCACAAACGTTAAGAGGGGAAAACAATGGTCCGGGAATATCAGTTCTCAACTAGCAAGTACAACGACCTTCAATCAGTAGTAGCATGGTGTGGCTACCATGCACAATGACCGACCTAAGTAGGCATATGTACTGCCTTTGACCAAAGAAATCCGCTGTGTGTGGCCAACGTTGACAACTCATAACACGAGTCACAAATGGTCAGAGGGGGAAAAAATGGTTTGGGTACACCAGGTATCAACAAGCAAGCAAAATGTGACCTTCAATGAGTTGTGGCACGGTGTGGATACCATGCACGATGACCAGCCAAAGTATGCATATGTCACTGACCATGATTCAAGAATGTCACCATGTGTGGTAAACCTTGACAACTCATAACACGAGTCACAAATGGTCTGAGTGGAAAATAATGGTTTCTGAATCCTAGTTATCGACTAGCACGTACAAATACCTTCAATATGTAGTTGCACAGTGTGGCTACAATACACAGTGGCCAACCAAAGTATGCATATGTCACTAACCATGACCAAAGAAGTTCATTTCACTTGGTCAATGTTGACAACTCACAACACGAGTCAAAGATAGTAGGGGTAACAATGGGGTAACAATGGTTTGGGAAGACTAGCTATCAACTGAAGAGCACAAAGACCTTCAATACGTAGTGACGCGGCGTGGTAACCATGTACAGTGACAAACCAAAGTAGGCTTATGTCACTAACCGTGACCAAAAGAATTTCACAGTGTGTGGTCAACGTTGAAAACTCATAACACGAGTCACAAATGGTCAGAGGGGGAAACAATGGGTTGGAAACACTAGTTATCAACTAGCAAGTACAAAGACCTTCAACAAGCAGTGGCACGGTGTGGCTAGCATGCACAGTGACCAACCAAAGGATGCATACGTCACTGACTATGACCGAAGAATTCCACTATGTGTGGTCAACATTGACACCTCACAACACGAGCCACAGATAGTAAGAGGGAGAGACAATGGTTTGGAGACCCTATGTATGGACTAGATAGGACAAAGAACTTCAATACGTAGTGGCACGGTCTGGCTAATATGCACACCAAACAACCAAACTAGGCATATGTCACTGACCATGACCAATGAATTTCAGTATGGGTGGTCAACGTTCACCAACCATAACACGAGTCACAAATGGTCAGAGAGGGAAACAATAGTCTGGGAATATCAGTTCTCAACTAGAAAGTACAATGACCTTCAATCAGTAGTAGCATGGTGTGGCTTCCATGCACAATGAGCGACCAAAGTAGGCATATGTACTGCCTTTGACCAAAGAAATCCGCTGTGTGTGGTCAACATTGACAACTCATAATACGAGTCACAAAGGGTCAGAGGGGGAAACAATGGTTTGGGAACACCAGGGATCAACTAGCAAGCACAAGGACCTTCAATAATTTGTGGCACGGTGTGGATACCATGCACGATGACCAACCAAACTAGGCAAATGTCGCTGACCATGACCAAATAATGTCGATTAGTGTGGTAAACTTTGACAACTCATAACACGAGTCACAAATGGTCAGAGTGGAAGACAATGGTTTGTGAATACTAGTTATCGAGTAGCAAGTACAAATACATTCAATATGTAGTTGCACAGTGTGGCTACCATGCACAGTGACCAACCAATACATGCATATGTCACTGACCATGACCAACGAATTTCACTTCATGTGGTCAACGTTGACAACTCACAACACGAGTCACAGATAGTCTGAGGGGGTAACAATGTTTTGGGAACACTAGCTATCAGTTAGAAAGCACAAAGACCTTCAATACGTAGTGACACGGAGTGGTAACCATGTACAGTGATGAACCAAAGTAGGCATATGTCACTAACCATTACGAAACGCATTTCACAGTGTGTGGTCAACGTTGAAAACTCATAACACGAGTCACAAATGGTCAGAGGGGGAAACAATGGATTGGGAACACTAGTAATCAACTAGCAAGTACGAAGACCTTCAACAAGTAGTGGCACGGTGTGGCTAGCGTGCACAGTGACCAGCCAAAGGATGCATAGGTCACTGACTATGACCGAATAAGTCCACTATGTGTGGTCAACATTGACAACTCATAACACGAGTCACAAATGGTGAGAGGGAGAGACAAGGGTTTTGGGAACCCTATGCAGGGACTAGAAAGGACGAAGGACTTCAATACGTAGTGGCACGGTGTGGCTACTATGTACACCAAACAAACAAACTAGGCATATGTCACTGACCATGACCAAAGAATTTCAATATGGGTGGTCAACGTTCACCAACCATAAAACAAGTCACAAATGGTCAGAGGGGGAAACAATGGTGCGTGTATATCAGTTCTCAACTAGCAAGTACGACGACCTTCAATCAGTAGTAGCACCGTGTGGCTACTATGCACAATGACCGGCCAAAGTAGGCATATGTACTGACTTCGACCAAAGAAATCCGCTGTGTGTGGCCATCTTTGACAACTCACAACACGAGTCACAAATGGTCAGAGGGGGAAACAATGGTGTGGGAACACCAGGTATCAACTAGCAAGCACAATGACTTTTAATGAGTTGTGGCACGGTGTGGATACCATGCACGATGACCACAAAAGTATGCACATGTCACTGACCATGACCCAAGAATGTCACCATGTGTGGTAAACTTTGACAACTCATAACACGAGTCTCAAATGGTCAGAGTGGAAGATAATGTTTTCTGAATACTAGTTATCAACTAGCAAGTAAAAACACCTTCAATATGTAGTTGCACAGTGTGGCTACAATGCACACTGACCAACCAAAGTATGAATATGTCACTAACCATGACCAAACATGTTCACTTAATGTGGTCAATGTTGACAACTCACAACACGAGTCACAGATAGTGAGAGAGGGTAACAATGGTTTGGAAAGACTAGCTATCAACTAGAGAGCACAAAGACCTTCAATACCTAGTGACACGGCGTGGTAACCGTGTACAGTGACAACCCAAAGTATGCATACGTCACTAACCATGACCAAAAGAATTTCACAGTGTGTGGTCAACGTTGAAAACTCATAACACGAGTCACAAATGGTCAGAGGGGGAAACAATGGGTTGGGAACACTAGTTATCAACTAGCAAGTTCAAAGACCTTCAACAAGCAGTGGCACTGGGTGGCTAGTGTGTACAGTGACCAACCAGAGGATGCATACGTGCCTTACTATGACCGAAGAAGTCCATTATGTGTGGTCAACATTGACAACTCACAACACGAGTCACACATAGTCAGAGGGAGAGACAATGGTTTGGGAACCCTATGTATCGACTAGAAAGGACAAAGAACTTCAATACGTAGTGGCACGGTTTGGCTAATATGCACACCAAACAACCAAACTAGGCATATGTCACTGACCATGACCAAAGAATTTCAGTATGGTTAGTCAACGTTCACCAACCATAACACGAGCCACAAACAGTCAGAGAGGGAAACAATGGTCTAGGAATATCAGTTCTCAACTAGCAAGTACAACAACCTTCAATCAGTAGTAGCACGGTGTGGCTACCATGCACAATGACTGACCAAAGTAGGCATATGTACTGCCTTTGACGAAAGAAATACGCTGTGTGTGGTCAACATTGACAACTCATAATACGAGTCACAAATGGTGAGAGGGGGAAACAATGGTTTGGGAATACCAGGGATCAACTAGCAAGCACAAGGACCTTCAATAAGTTGTGGCACGGTGTGGATACCATGCACGATGACCAACCAAAGTAGGCATATGTCAGTGACCATGACCAAATAATGTCACTAAGTGTGGTAAACTTTGACAATTCATAACACGAGTCACAAATGGTCAGAGTGGAGACAATTGTTTGTGAATACTAGTTATCGAGTAGCAAGTACAAATACATTCAATACGTAGTGGCACAGTGTGGCTACCATGCACAGTGTCCAACAAATGTATGTATATGTCACTGACCATGACCAACAAATTTAACTTCATGTGGTCAGCGTTGACAACTCACAACATGAGTCACAGATAGTCTGAGGGGGTAACAATGGTTTGAAAACACTAGCTATCAACTAGAAAGCACAAAGACCCTCAATAAGTAGTGACACAGACTGGTAACCATGTACAGTGACAAACCAAAGTAGGCATATGTCACTAACCATGACCAAATGAACTTGACAGTGTGTGATAAACGTTGAAAACTCATAACACGAGTCACCAATGGTCAGAGGGGGAAATAATGGGTTGGGAACACTAGTTATCAACTAGCAAGTACGAAGACCTTCAACAAGTAGTGGCACGGTGTGGCTAGCATGCAAAGTGACCAACCAAAGAATGCATACGTCACTGACTATGACCGAAGAATTCCACTATGTGTGGTCAACATTGACAACTCATAACACGAGTCACAGATAGTCAGAGGGGGGTAATAATGGTTTGGGAACCCTAGGCATGGACTAGAAAGGACAAAGAAATTCAATACATAGTGGCACGGTGTGGCTAGTATGCACACCAAACAACCAAACTAGGCACATGACACTAACCATGACCAAATAATTTCAATATGGGTGGTCAACGTTCACCAACCATAACACGAGTCACAGACATTCAGAGGGAGAAACAATGGTCCGGGAATATCAGTTCTCAGCTAGCAAGTACGATGACCTTCAATCAGTAGTAGCACGGTGTGGCTACCATGCACAATGATCGACCAAAGTAGGCATATGTACTGCCTTTGACCAAAGAGATCCGCTGTGTGTCGTCAACATTGACAACTCATAATACGAGTCACAAGTGGGCAGAGGGGGGAATAATGGTTTGGGAACACCAGGGATCAACTAGCAAGCACAAGGACCTTCAATAAGTTGATACCATGCACGATGACAAACCAAAGTAGGCATATGTCACTTACCAGGACCAAATAATGTCACTAAGTGTGGTAAACTTTGACAACTCATAACACGAGTCACAAATGGTCGGGGTGGAAGACAATGGTTTGCGAATACTAGTTATCAAGTAGCAATTACGAATACATTCAATATGTAGTGGCACAGTGTGGCTACCATGCACAGTGACCAACCAAAGTATGCATGTGTCACTGACCATGACCAATGAAATTGACTTCATGTGGTCAACATTGACAACTCACAACACGAGTCACAGATACTCAGAGTGGGTAACAATGGTTTGGGAACACTAGCTATCTACTAGAAATCACAAAGAACTTCAATACGTAGTGACACGGAGTGGTAACCATGTATAGTGACAAACCAAAGTAGGCATATGTCACTAACCATGACCAAACAAATTTTACATTGTGTGGTCAACGTTGGAAACTCATAACACGAGTCACAAATGGTCAGAGGGGGAAACAATGGATTGGGAACACTAGTTATCAACTAGCATGTACGAAGACCTTCAACAAGTAGTGGCACGGTGTGGCTAGCATGCACAGTGACAAACCAAAGGATGCATACGTCACTGATTATGACCGAAGAAGTCCACAATGTGTGGTCAACATTGACAACTTATAACACGAGTCACAAATGGTCAGAGGGAGAGACAATGGTTTTGGAATCCTATGCATGGACTAAAAAGGACAAAGAACTTCCATACGTAGTGGCACGGTGTGGCTACTATGAGCACCAAACAACCAAACTAGGCATATGTCACTGACCATGACCAAAGAATTTCAATATGGGTGGTCAACGTTCACCAACCATAACACGAGTCACAAATAGACAGAGGGGGAAACAATGGTCCGGGAATATCAGTTCTTGACTAGCAAGTACGACGACCTTCCATCAGTAGTAGCACGGTGTGGCTACCATGCACAATGACCGACCAAAGTAGGCATATGTACTGCCTTTGACCAAAGAATTCTGTTGTGTGTGGCCAACGTTGACAACTCATAACACGAGTCACAAATGGTCAGAGGGGAAAACAATGGTTTGGGAACACCAGGTATCAACTAGCAAGCACAATGACCTTCAATGAGTTGTAGCACAGTGTGGATACCATGCACGATGACCAGCGAAAGTATGCATATGTCACTGACCATGAACCAAGAATGTCACCATGTGTGGTAAACTTTGACAACTCATAACACGAGTCACAAATGGTCAGAGTGGAAGATAATGGTTTCTGAATACTAGTTATTGACTAGCAAGTACAAATACCTTCAATATGTAGTTGCACAGTGTGGCTACAATACACAGTGACCAACCAAAGTATGCATATGTGACTAAGCATGAATAAAGAAGTTCACTTCATGCAGTCAATGTTGACAACTCACAACATGAGTCACAGATAGCAAGAGAGGGAAACAATGGTTTGGGAAAACCAGCTATCAACTAGAGGGCACAAAGACCTTCGATACGTAGTGACACGGTGTGGTAACCATGTACAGTGATAAAGAAAAGCATGCATACGTCAATAACCATGACCAAAAGGATTTCACAGTGTGTGGTCAAGGTTGAAAACTCATAACACGAGTCACAAATGGTCAGAGGGGGAAACAATGGGTTAAGAACACTAGTTATCAACTAGCAAGTACAAAGACCTTCAACAAGAAGTGGCACGGTGTGGCTAGCGTGCACAGTGACCAACCAAAGGATGCATACGTCACTGACTATGACCGAAGACGTCCACTATGTGTTGTCAACATTGACAACTCACAACACGAGTCACAGATAGTCAGAGGGGGGTAACAATTGTGTGGGAAGACTAGGTATCAACTAGAAAGCACAAAGACCTGTAATACGTAGTGACGCGGCGTGGTAACCATGAACAGTGACAAACCAAACTAGGCATATGTCACTGACCATGACCAAAGACTTTCAGTATGGGTGGTCAACGTTCACAGCCCATAAAACTAGTCACAAATGGTCAGAGGGGGGGAACAATGGTCTAGGAATATCAGTTCTCAACTAGCAAGTACAACGACCTTCAATCAGTAGTAGCACGGTGTGGCTACCATGCACAATGACCGACCAAAGTAGGCATATGTACTGCCTTGGACCAAAGAAATCCGCTGTGTGTGGCCAACGTTGACAATTCATAAAACGAGTCACAAATGGTCAGAGGGGGAAACAATGGTTTGGGAACACCAGGTATCAACTAGCAAGCACAATGACCTTCAATAAGTTGTGGCACGGTGTGGATACCATGTAGGATGACCAACCAAAGAGTGTATATGTTACTGACCAAGACCAAAGAATGTAGCGTGTGATAAACTTTGTCAATTCATGACACGAGTCACAAATGGTCAGAGTGGAAGATAACGGTTTCTGAGTACTAGTTATCGACTAGCAAGTACAAATACCTGCAATATGTAGTGGCACAGTGTGCCTACAATGCACAGTGACCAACCAAAGTATGCATATGTCACTGACCATGACCAAACAATTTCACTTCATGTGGTCAGTGTTGACAAATCACAACACGAGTCACAGATAGTCAGGGGGGGTAACAATGGTTTGGGAAGGCTAGCTATCAACTAGAAAGCACAACGATTTTCAATACGTAGTGACACGGCGCGGTAACCATGTACAGTAACAAACCAAAGGAGGCATATGTCACTTACCATGACCAAAAGAATTTCACAATGTGTAGTCAACGTTAAAAACTCATAACCCGCGTCACAAATGGTCACAGGGGGAAACAATGGGTTGGGAACACTAGTTGTCAACTAGCAAGTACAAAGTCTTTCAACAAGCAGTGGCACGGTGTGGCTAGCGTGCACAATGACCAACCAAAGAATGAATACGTCACTGACTATGACCGAAGAAGTCCACTATGTGTGGTCAACATTGACAACTCATAACACGAGTCAGAAATGGTCAGAGGGAGAGACAATGGTTTGGGAACCATATGCATGGACTAGAAAGGACCAAAGAACTTCAATATGTAGTGGCACGGTGTGGCTACTATGCACACCAAACAACCAAACTAGGCATATGTCACTGACCATGACCAAAGAATTCCAATATGGGTGGTCAACGTTCACCAACCATAACACGAGTCTTAAACGGTCAGAGGGGGAAACAATGGTCCGGGAATATCAGTTCTCAACTAAAAAGTACGACGACCTTCAATCAGTAGTAGCTCAGTGTGGCTACCATGCACAATGACCGACCAAAGTAGGCATATGTTCTGCCTTTGACCAAAGAAATCTGCTGTGTGTGGCCAACGTTGACAACTCATAACACAAGTCAGAAATGGTCATAGGGAGAAACAATGGTTTGGGAACATCAGGTATCAACTAGCAAGCACAATGACCTTCAATGAGTTGTAGCACGGTGTGGATACCATGCACGATGACCAGCCAAAGTATGCATATTTCGCTGACCATGACCCAAGAATGTCACCATGTGTGGTAAACTTTGACAACTCATAACACGAGTCACAAATGGTCAGAGTGGAAGACAATGGTTTCGGAATACTAGTTATCGACTAGAAAGTACGAATACCTTCAATATGTAGTTGCACAATGTGGCTACAATACACAGTGACCAACCAAAGTATGCATATGTGACTAAGCATGACCAAAGAAGTTCACTTCATGTGGTCAACGTTTACAACTCACAACAAGAGTCAAAGATAGTGAGAGAGGGTAACAATGGTTTGGGAAGACTAGCTATCAACTAGAGAGCACTAAGACCTTCAATACGTAGTGACACGGCGTGGTAACCATGTGCAGTGACAAACCAAAGTATTCATACGTCACTAACCATGACCAAAATAATTTCACAGTGTGTGGTCAACGTTGAAAACTCATAAACACGAGTCACAAATGGTCAGAGGGGGGAAACAATGGGTTGGGAACACAAGTTATCAACTAGCAAGTACAAAGACCTTCAACAAGCAGCGGCACGGTGTGGTTATCGTGCACAGTGACCAACCAGAGGATGCATACGTCACTGACTATGACCGAAGAAGTCCACTGTGTGTGGTCAACATTGACAACTCACAACACGAGTCACAGATAGTCAGAGGGAGAGACAATGGTTTGGGAACCCTATGTATTGACTGGAAAGGACAAAGAACTTCAATACGTAGTGGCAAGGTGTGGCTAATATGCACACCAAACAACCAAACTAGGCATATGTCAATGACCATGACTAAAGAATTTCAGTATGGGTGGTCAACGTTCACCAACCATAACACGAGTCACAAACGGTCAGAGAGGGAAACATTGGTCTGGGAATATCAGTTATCAACTAGCAAGTACAACAACCTTCAATCAGTAGTAGCACGGTGTGGCTACCATGCACAATGACCGACCAAAGGAGGCATATGTACTGCCTTTGACCAAAGATATCCGCTGTGTGTGGTCAACATTGACAACTCATAATACGAGTCACAAATGGTCAGAGGGGGAAACAATGGTTTTGGGAACACCAGGGATCAACTAGCAAGCATAGGGACCTTCAATAAGTTGTGGTACGGCGTGGATACCATGCACGATGACCAACCAAAGTAGGCATATGTCACTGACCATGACCAAATAATGTCACTAAGTGTGGTAAACGTTTACAACTCATAACACGAGCCACAAATGGTCAGAGTGGAAGACAATGGTTTGAGAATACTAGTTATCGAGTACCAAGTACAAATACTTTCAATATGTAGTGGCACAGTGTAGCTACCATGCACAGTGACCAACCAAAATATGCATATGTCACTGACCATTTCCAACGAATTTCACTTCATGTAGTCAACGTTGACATCTCACAACACGACTCACAGATATTCGGAAGGGGTAACAATGGTTTGGGAGCACTGGCTGTCAACTAGAAAGCACAAAGACCTTCAATACATAGTGACACGGCATGGTAACCATGTACAGTGACAAACCAAAGTAGGCATACGTCACTAACCATGACAAAACAAATTTAACAGTGTGTGGTCAACGTTGAAAACTCATAACATGAGTCACAAATGGTCAGAGGGGGAAACAATGGGTTGGGAACACTAGATATCAACTAGCAAGTACAAAGACCTTCAACAAGTAGTGGCACGGTGTGGCTAGCGTGCACAGTGACCAACCAAAGGATGCATACGTAAATGACCATGACCTAAGAAGTCCACTATGTGTGGTCAACATTGACATTTCATAACACGAGTCACGAATGGTCAGAGGGAGAGACAATGGTTTGGGAACCCTATGCATGGACTAGAAAGGACAAAGAACTTCAAAACGCAGTGGCAAGGTGTGGCTACTATGCACACCAAACAACAAAACAAGGCATATGTCACTCACCATCACCAAAGAATTTCAATATAAGTGGTTAACGTTCACCAACCATAACACGAGTCACAAACGGTCAGAGGGGAAAACAACGGTCCGGGAATATCAGTTCTCAACTAGCAAGTACGATGGCCTTCAATCAGTAGTAGCACGGTGTGGCTACCATGCACAATGACCGACCAAAGTAGGCATATGTACTGCCTCTGACCAAAAAAATCCGTTGTGTGGGGCCAACGTTGACAACTCATAACACGAGTCACAAATGGCCAGAGGAGGAAACAATGGTTTGGGAACACCAGGTATCAACTAGCAAGCACAATGACCTTCAATGAGTTGTGGCACGGTGTGGATACCATGCACGATGACCAGCCAAAGTATGCATATGTCACTGACCATGACCCAAGAATTTCACCATGTGTGGTAAACTTTGACAACTCATAACACGAGTCACAAATGGCCAGAGGAGGAAACAATGGTTTGGGAACACCAGGTATCAACTAGCAAGCACAATGACCTTCAATGAGTTGTGGCACGGTGTGGATACCATGCACGATGACCAGCCAAAGTATGCATATGTCACTGACCATGACCCAAGAATTTCACCATGTGTGGTAAACTTTGATAACTCGTAACACGAGTTACAAATGATCAGAGTGGAAGATAATGGTTTCTCAATACTAGTTATCGACTAGCAAGTACAAATACCTTCAATATGTAGTTGTACAGTGTGGCTATAATGCACAGTGACCAACCAAAGTATGCATATGTCACTAACCATGACCAAAGAAGTTCACTTCATGTGGTCAATGTTGACAACAAAGAACACGAGTCACAGATAGTGAGATAGGGTAACAATGGTTTGGGAAGAATAGCTATCAACTAGAGAGCACAACGACCTTCAATACGTAGTGACACAGCATGGTAACCATGTACAGTGACAAACCAAAGTATGCATACATCACTAACCATGACCAAAATAATTTCAGAGTGTGTGCTCAACGTTGAAAACTCATAACACAAGTCACAAATGGTCAGATGGGGAAACAATAGGCTGGGAACACTAGCTAACAACTAGCAAGTACAAAGACCTTCAACAAGCAGTGGCATGGTGTGGCTAGCGTGTACAGTGACCATCCAAATGATGCATACATCACTGACTATGACCGAAGAATTCCACTATGTGTGGTCAACATTGACAACTCACAACACGAGTCACAGATAGTCAGAGGAGGGTAACAATTGTGTTGGAAGACTAGCTATCAACTAGAAAGCACAAAGACATTCAATACGTAGTGACACGGCGTGGTAACCATGTACAGTGACAAACCAAACTAGGCATATGTCACTGACCATGTCCAAAGAATTTCAGTATGGCTGGTCAACGTTCACAACCCATAACACGAGTCACAAATGGTCAGAGGGGGTGAACAATGGTCTGGGAATATCAGTTCTCAACTAGCAAGTACAACGACCTTCAATTAGTAGTAGCACGGTATGGCTACCATGCACAATGACCGACCAAAGTAGACATATGTACTGCCTTGGACCAAAGAAATCCGCTGTGTGTGGTCAACATTGACAACTCGTAATACGAGTCACAAATGGTCAGAGGGGGAAACAATGGGTTGGGAACACCAGGTATCAACTAGCAAGCACAAGGACCTTTAATAAGTTGTGGCACGGTGTGCATACCATACATGATAACCAACCAAAGTAGGCGTATGTCACTGACCATGACCAAATAATGTCACTGAGTGTGGTAAACGTTGACAACTCATAACACGAGTCACAAATGGTCAGAGTGGAAGATAATGGTTTCTAAATACTAGTTATCGACTAGCAAGTACAGATACATTCAATATGTAGTGGCACAGTGTGGCTACAATGCACAGTGACCAACCAAAGTATGCATATGTCACTGAACATGACCAAATAATTTCACTTCATGTGGTCAATGTTGACAACTCACAACACGAGTCACAGATAGTCAGGGGGGATAACAATGGTTTGGGAAGACTAGCTATCAACTAGAAAGCACAAAGACCTTCAATACGTAGTGACACGGCGTGGTAACCATGTACAGTGACAAACCAAAGTAGGCATGTATCACTAACCATGACCAAAAGAATTTCACAGTGTGTGGTCGACGTTGAAAACTCATAACACGCGTCACAAATGGTCAGAGGGGGAAACAATGGGTTGGGAACACTAGTTATCAACTAGCAAGTACAAATTCCTTCAACAAGCAGTGGCACGGTGTGGCTAGCGTGCACAGTGACCAACCAAAGGATGCATTTGTCACTGTCTATGACCGAAGAAGTGTACAATGTGTGGTCAACATTGACAACTCATAACACGAGTCACAAAAGGTCAGGGGGGAGAGACAATGGTTTGGGAACCCTATGTATCAACTAGAAAGGACAAATAACTTCAATACATAGTGGCACAGTGTGGCTAATATGCACACCAAACAACCAAACTAGGCATATGTCACTGACCATGACCAAAGAATTTCAGTATCGGTGGTCAACGTTCACCAACCATAACACGAGTCAGAGAGGGAAACAATGGTCTGGGAATATCAGTTCTCAACTAGCAAGTACAACGACCTTCAATCAGTAGTAGTAGGTGTGGCTATCATGCACAATGACCGACCAAAGTAAGCGTATGTACTGCCTTTGACCAAAGAAATCTGCTGTGTGGGGTCAACATTGACAACTCATAATACGAGTCACAAATGGTCAGAGGGGGGAAACTTGGTTTGGGAACACCAGGCATCAACTAGCAAGCACAATGACCTTCAATAAGTTGTGGCACGGTGTGGATACCATGCACGATGACCAACCAAAGTAGGCGTATGTCACTGACCATGACCAAATAGTGTCATTAAGTGTGGTAAACTTTGACAACTCATAACACGAGTCACAAATGGTCAGAGTGGAAGACAATGGTTTGTGAATACTAGTTATCGAGTAGCAAGTACAAATACATTCAATATGTAGTGGCATAGTGTGGCTACAATGCACAGTGACCACCAAAGTATGCATATGTCACTGACCATGACCAAATAGTGTCATTACGTGTGGTAAACTTTGACAACTCATAACACGAGTCACAAATGGTCAGAGTGGAAGACAATGGTTTGTGAATACTAGTTATCGAGTAGCAAGTACAAATACATTCAATATGTAGTGGCACAGTGTGGCTACAATGCACAGTGACCAACCAAAGTATGCATATGTCACTGACCATGACCAACAAATATCACTTCATGTGGTCAACATTTACAACTCACAACACGAGTCACAGATAGTCTGAGGGGATAATGATATTTTGGGAACACTGGCTGTCAATTATAAAGCACAAAGACCTTCAATACGTAGTGACACGGCGTGGTAACCATGTACAGTGACAAACCAAATTAGGCATATGTCACTAACCATGACCAAACGAATTTCACAGTGTGTGGTCAACGTTGAAAACTCATAACATGAGTCAAAAATTGTCAGAGGGAGAAACAATGATTGGGAACACTAGTTTTCAACTAGCAAGTACGAAGACTTTTGACAAGTAGTGGCACGGTGTGGCTAGCGTGCACAGTGACCAACCAAAGGATGCATACGTCACTGACTATGACCAAAAAAGTCCACTATGTGTGGTGAACATTGACAACTCATAACACGAGTCACAAATGGTCAGAGGGAGAGAGAATGGTTTGGGAACCCTATGCATGGACTAGAAAGGACCAAGAACTTCAATACGTAGTAGCACGGCGTGGCTACTATGTACACCAAACAACCAAACTAGGCATATGTCACTGACCATGACCAAAGAATTTCAATATGGGTGGTCATTGTTCACCAACCATAACACGAGTCACAAATGGTCAGAGGGGGAAATAATGGTCTGGGAATATCAGTTCTCAACTAGCAAGTACGACGACCTTCAATCAGTAGTAGCACAGTGTGGCTACTATGCACAATGACCGACCAAAGTAGGCACATGTACTGCCTTTGACCAAAGAAATCCGCTGTGTGTGGCCAACGTTGACATTTCATAACACGAGTCAGAAATGGTTAGAGGGGGAAACAATGGTTTGGGAATACCAGGTATCAACTAGCAAGCACAATTTCACTTTGTGTGGTCAACATCCACAACTCACAACAAGAGTCACTGATAGTAAGAGGGGGTAGCAATGGTTTGGCAACACTAGCTCTTAACGAGAAAGCTCAAATACCTTCAATACGTAGTGACACAGCGTGCAACCATGTACAGTGACAAATCAAAGTAAGCATATGCCACTAACCATGACCAAAATAATTTCACAGTGTGTGGTCAATGTTGAAAACTCATAACACGAGTCACAAATGGTCAGAGGGGAAAACAATGGGTTGTGAACACTAATTATCAATGAGCAAGTAAAAAGACCGTCAACAAGTAGTTGCACGGTGTGGCTAGCATGCACAATGACCAACCAAATGAGGCATGCGTCACTGACTATGACCAAAGAAGTCCACCATGTGTGGTCAAATTTGACAACTCATAACACGAGTCACAATTGATCAGAGGGAGAGACAATGGTTTGCAAACCCTATGTATCGAGTAGAAAGGACAAAGAACTTCAATACGTAGTGGCACGGTGTGGCTGCTATGCACACTGAACAACCAAACTAGGCATATGTCACTGACCATGACCAAAGAATTTCAATATGGGTGGTCAACGTTCACAACACATAACACGAGTCACAAACGGTCAGAGGGGGGAACTTTGGTCTCGGACCATTGTAAGTAGTAGCACAGTGTGGCTACCATGCACAATGTCCGACCAAAGTAGACGTTTGTACTCTCCTTTACCAAAGAAATCCGGTGTGTGTTGTCTGCGTTGACAACTCTTAATACGCGTCACAAATGGTCAGAGGGGGAATGAATGGTTTGGGAGTACTAGGTATCGACTTGCATGTACAAAGACCTTCAAAAAGTAGTGGCACAGTGTGGCAACCATGTACAGTGACAGACTAAAGTAGGCATATGCCACAAACCATGACCAAACAAACTTCATAGTGTGTGGTCAACTTTGACAGCTCATAACACACGTCACAAATGGTCAAAGGAGGAAACAATGGGTTGGGAACACTAGTTATCAACTAGCAAGTACAAATACCTTTAACAAGTAGTGGCACCGTGTGGCTAGCGTGCAGAGTGACAAAGCAAATGATGCATACGTCATTGACTCTGACCAAAGAAGTCCACTATGTGTGGTCAACATTGATAACTTGTAACCCGAGTCACAAATGGTAAGAGGGAGAGACAGTGGTTTAGGAACCCTATGTATCAAATAGATAGAAAAAAGAACATCAATATGTAGTGGCACGGTGTGGCTGCTATGCACACCGAACAACCAAACTAGGCATATGTCAATGACCATGACCAAAGAATTTCAATATGGATGGTCAACCTTCACAACCCAGCACACGAGTCCCAAATGGTTATAGGGGAAACAATGGTTTCGGGATATTTGATTTCAACTAGCAAGTACAACGACCTTCAATAAGTAGTAGCACGGTGTTGCTACCATGCACAATGATCAACAAAAGTAGGCATATGTACTGCCTTTGACCAAAGAAATCCGCTGTGTGTGGTCAACATTGATAATTCAAAATACGCGTCACAAATGGTCAGAGGAGGTAACAGTGGTTTGGGAACACTAGATATCAATCAGAACACACAAAGACCTTTAATACGTAGTGACACGGCGTGGCAACCATGTTCAGTGACAAACCAATGTAGGCATATGCCACTAACCATGACCAAAAGAATTTCACAGTGTGTGATCAACGTTGAAAACTCAAAACACGAGTCACAAATTGTCAGATGGGGAAACAATAGGTTGGAAACACTAGTTATCAACTAGCAAGTACAAAGACCTTCAACAAGTAGTCACACGGTATGGGTAGCGTGCACAGTGACCAACCAAGAGATGCATACGTCACTGAAAATGACCAAAGAAGTCCACTATGTGTGGTCAACATTGACAACTCATAACATGAGTCACAAATGGTCAGAGGGATAGACAATGGTTTGGGAACCCTATGTATCGACTAGAAAAGACAACGAACTTTAATACATAGTGGCACGGTGTGGCTACTATTCTCACCGAACAACCAAACTAGGCATATGTCACTGACCATGACCAAAGAATTTCAATATGGGTGGTCAGCGTTCACAACCCATAACACGAGTCACAAATGGTGGGAGGGGAAAATAATGGTCTCGGAATATTAGTTTTCAACTAGCAAGTACAACGACCTTCAATAAGTAGCAGCACTGTGTGGCCACCATGCACAAAGACCGACTTAAGTAGGCATATGCACTGCCTTTGACCAAAGAAATCCGTTTTGTGTGGTCAACATTGAAAACTCATAATACGAGTCACAAATTGTCAGAGGGGAAAAAAATTGTTTAAGAACACCATGTATCAACTAGAAAGTACAAGGACCTTCAATAAGTAGTGGCACGGTTTGGCTTCCCTGTACAATGACCAACCAAAGTAGGCATATGTCACTGACCATGACCAAAGAATGTCACTATCTGTGGTCATCTTTGACAACTCATAACACGAGTCACAAATGGTCAGGGGGGGGGGGAACAATGGTTTGTGAATACTAGTTATCGACTATAGATTACAGAGACCTTCAACATGTAGTAGCACAGTGTGGCTACCATGCACAGTGACCAACCAAAGTATGCATATGTCACTGACCATGACCAAAGACTTTCACTTCATGAGGTCAACGTTCACAACTCACAACAAGAGTCACAGATAGTCAGAGGGGATAACAATGGACTGGAACACTAGCTATCAACTAGAAAGCACAAAAACCTTCAATACGTAGTGACACGGTTTGGCAACCGTGTACAGTGACAGACAAAAGTAGGCATATGCCACTAACCATGACCACAAGAATTTCACAGTGTGTGGTCAACGTTGAAAACTCATAACACGAGTCAAAAATGGTCAGAGGAGGAAACAATGGGTTGGGAACAATATTTATCAACTAGCAAGTACAAAGACCTTTCACAAGTAGTGGCACCGTGTGGCCAGCGTGCACAGTGACCAACCAAAGGATGCACACGTCACTGACTCTGACCAAAGAAGTCCACTATGTGTGGTCAATATTAACAACTCATAACACAAGTCAAAAATGGTCAGAGGGAGAGACAATGGTTTGGGAACCCTATGTATCGACTAGATAGGACAAAGCACTTCAATACGTAGTGGCACGGTGTGGCTGCTATGTGCACCGAACAACCAAACTAGGCATATGCCACTGACCATGACCGAAGAATTTCAATATGGGTGGTCAACGTTCACAACCCATAACACGAGTCACAAATGGTCAGAGGGGGGAACAATGGTTTTCAAATATTTGTTTTGAACTAGCAAGTACAACGACCTTCAATAAGTAGTAGCACTGCGTGGCTACCATGCACAATGACCCACCAAAGTAGGCATATGTACTGCCTTTGACCAAGGAAGTCCGTTGTGTGTGGTCAACGTTGACAACTCATAATACGAGTCACAAATGTCACTGACCATGACCAAAGAATTTCACTTCATGTGGTCAATGTTCACAACTCACAACAAGAGTCACAGATGGTCAAAGGGGGTAACAATGGTTTAGGAACACAAGCTATTAACTAGAAAGCCAACAGCCCTTCAATACGTAGTGACACGGCATGACAACCATGTACAGTGACAAACCAAAGTAGGCATATGCCACTAATCATGACCAAACAAAATTCACAGTGTGTTGTCAACGTTGAAAACTTAAAACACGAGTCACAAATGGTCAGAGGGGGGAAAATGGGTTGGGAACACTAGTTATCAACTAGCAAGTACAAATACCTTCAACAAGTAGTGGCTTGCTGTGGCTAGCGTGCACAGTAACCGGCCAATAAATGCATACGTCACTGACTACAACCAAAGAAGACCACTATGTGTGGTCAATATTGACAACTCATAACACGAGTCACAAATGGTCAGAGGGAGAGACAATGGTTTGGGAACCCTATGTATCGACTAGAAATAACATAGAACTTCAAAACGTAGTGGCACGGTGTGGCTAGTATGCACAACGAACAACCAAACTAAGCATATGTCACTGACCATGCCCAAAGAATTTCAATATGGGTGATCAACATTCACAACCCATAGCACGAGTCACAGACGGTCAGAGAATGAAACAATGGTCTCCGACCATTGTAAGTAATAGCACGGTGTGGCCAACATGCACAGTGACCAACCAAAGTAGGCATATGTAGTGCCTTTGACCAAAGAAATCCGATGTGTGTGGTCAACGTTGACAACTCATAATACGATTCACTAATGGTCAGAGGGAGAAACAATAGTTTGGGAACACCAGGTATGTACTAGCAAGCACAAGGACCTTCGATAAGTAGTGGCACAGTGTGGTTACAATGTACAATGACCAACCAAAGTATGCATATGTCACTGACCATGACCAAAGAATGTCACTATGTGTGGTCAAATTTGACAACAAATAACACGAGTCACAAATGGCTAAAGGTGGAGACAATGGTTTGGGAATACTAGTTATCGACTAGTAAGTGAAAAGACCTTCAATATGTAGTGGCACAGTGTGGCTACCATGCACATTGACCAACCAAAGTATGCATATGTCACTGACCATGACCAAAGAATTTAACTTCATGTGGTCAGCGTTGACAGCTCACAACAAGAGTCACAGATAGTCAGAGAGGGTAACAATGGGTTGGGAACAATAGCTGTCAACTAGAAAGCACCAAGACATTCAATACGTAGGGAAACAGCGTGGCAACCATGTACAGTGACAAACCACATTACGCATATGCCACTAACCATGACCAAAATAATTTCACAGTGTGTGGTCAACGTTGAAAACTCATAATACGAGCAAAAAATGTTCTGAAGGGGAAACAATGGGTTGGGAACACTATTCATCAACTAGCCAGTACAAAGACCTTTAACAAGTGGTGGCACCATGTGGCTAGCATGCACGGTGACCAACCAAAGGATGCATACGTCACTGACTATGACCAAAGAATTCTACTATGTGTGGTCAACATTGACAACTCACAACACGAGTCACAAATGGTCAGAGGGAGGGACAATGGTTTGAGATCCTATGTATTGACTAGAAAGGACAAATAACTTCAATACATAGTGGTACAGTGTGGCTGCTATGCACACCGAACAACCAAACTAGGCATATGTCACTGACCATGCCCAAAGAATTTCAATATGGGTGGTCAACGTTCAGAACGCATAACACGAGTCACAAATGGTCAGAGGGGGAAACAATGGTCTCGCACCATTGTAAGTAGTAGCACGGTGTGGCTACGATGCACAATGACTGACCAAAGTAGGCATATGTACTGTATCTTGACCAAAGAAGTCCGCCGTGTGTGGTCAACGTTGAAAGTTCATAATACGAGTCACAAATGGTCAGAGGGGTAAACAATGGCTTGGGAACACCAGGTATCAACTAGCAAGCACAAGGACCTTCAATATGCAGTGGCACAGTGTGGCTATCATGTAAAATGACCAACCAAAGTAGGCATGTTTCACTGACCATGACCAAAGAATTTCACTTCACGTGGTCGGCATTGACAACACACAACAAGAGTCACAGATAGTCAGAGGGGGTAACAGTGGTTTGGGAACACTAGCTATTAACTAGAGAGCACAAAGACCTTTAAGACGTAGTGACACAGCGTGGCGACTATGTGTAGTGACCAACCAAAGTAAGCATATGCCACTAACAATGACCACAAGAATTTCACAGTATGTGGTCAACGTTGAAAACTCATAACACGAGTCACAAATCTTTGGAGGGGAAAATAATGGGTTGGGAACACTAGTTATCAACTAGCAAGTACAAAGACCTTCAAGAAGTAGTGGCAGGGTGTGGCTAGTGTGCATATTTACCAACCAAAGGATGCATACGTCACTTACTATGATCAACGAAGTCCACTATGTGTGGTCAGCATTGACAACTCATAACACGAGTCACAAATGGTCAGAGAGAGACAATGGTTTGGGAGCCCTATGTATCGACTAGAAAGGACAAAGAAATTCAATACGTAGTGGCATGGTGTGGCTACGATGCACACAGAATAACCAAACTAGGCATATGTCACTGACCAGGAACAAATAATTTCAGTATGGGTGGTCAACGTTCACAACCCATAACACGAATCACAAATGGTCAGAGGGGGAAACAATGGTTTGGAAACACTAGGTATCTTCTAGCAAGTACAAAGACCGTTCGTATGTATTGGCACGGTGTGGCTACTGTGCACAATGACCTAACCAAGATGGAATACATCACTGATCATGAGCAAAGAAGCTTAGTGTATGTAGTCAAAGTTCACAGCTCATAATACAAGTCAAAACTGGTCAGATGGAGAAACAATGGTTTGGGGATACTCAGTATCGACTAGCAAGTACAAAGACCTTCAATCAGTATTGGCACGGTGTGGCTACCATACACAATAACCAACCAAAGTATGCTTGTGTCACCAAACATTGTCAAACAAATTTCACTGTATGTTGTAAACTTTCCTTCTTACGGCTGGTCAATCAGAGCAACGATTGAGAAGTTATTCAAGTTTGAAGTTGCAAAATCTGAAATTCCGTCCGCGTCAATTGTCTATGATTGAAACATTTTTGTTGTTATTCATAATTTTGAAAAAATACCCTTTCAATTTGCACCCCCTTGTTTTGTTTCCTCTACCAAAAGGAACTCCTATAACATCCTTTAGAGTTGTGCCAGAGTTGTGCCAGAGTTGTGCCAGAATTGTGCCAGAGTTGTGCCAGAGACGTGCCAGAGACGTGCCAGAGTTGAGCCTGAGTTTATCTAGAGTTGTGCGGAATTTGTTCCCGAGGTATGCCAGGGTTGTGCCAGGGTTGTGCCAGTTTTGTGCCAGAGTTGTGCCAGAGGCGTGCCAGCGTTGTGCCAGAGTTGTGCCAGAGTTGTGCCAGAGTTGTGCCAGAGTTGTGCCAGAGTTGTGCCAGAGTTGTGCCAGAGTTGTGCCAGAGTTGTGCCAGAGTTGTGGCAGAGTTGTGCCAGAGTTGTGCCAGAGTTATGCCAGAGTTTTGCCAGAGTTGTGGCAGAGTTGTGCCAGAGTTGTGCCAGAGTTATGCCAGAGTTTTGCCAGAGTTGTGGCAGAGTTGTGCCAGAGTTGTGCCAGAGTTATGCCAGAGTTTTGCCAGAGTTGTGGCAGAGTTGTGCCAGAGTTGTGCCAGAGTTATGCCAGAGTTTTGCCAGAGTTGTGGCAGAGTTGTGCCAGAGTTGTGCCAGAGTTATGCCAGAGTTTTGCCAGAGTTGTGGCAGAGTTGTGCCAGAGTTGTGCCAGAGTTATGCCAGAGTTTTGCCAGAGTTGTGGCAGAGTTGTGCCAGAGTTGTGCCAGAGTTATGCCAGAGTTTTGCCAGAGTTGTGGCAGAGTTGTGCCAGAGTTGTGCCAGAGTTATGCCAGAGTTTTGCCAGAGTTGTGGCAGAGTTGTGCCAGAGTTGTGCCAGAGTTATGCCAGAGTTTTGCCAGAGTTGTGGCAGAGTTGTGCCAGAGTTGTGCCAGAGTTATGCCAGAGTTTTGCCAGAGTTGTGGCAGAGTTGTGCCAGAGTTGTGCCAGAGTTATGCCAGAGTTTTGCCAGAGTTGTGGCAGAGTTGTGCCAGAGTTGTGCCAGAGTTATGCCAGAGTTTTGCCAGAGTTGTGGCAGAGTTGTGCCAGAGTTGTGCCAGAGTTATGCCAGAGTTTTGCCAGAGTTGTGGCAGAGTTGTGCCAGAGTTGTGCCAGAGTTATGCCAGAGTTTTGCCAGAGTTGTGGCAGAGTTGTGCCAGAGTTGTGCCAGAGTTATGCCAGAGTTTTGCCAGAGTTGTGGCAGAGTTGTGCCAGAGTTGTGCCAGAGTTATGCCAGAGTTTTGCCAGAGTTGTGGCAGAGTTGTGCCAGAGTTGTGCCAGAGTTATGCCAGAGTTTTGCCAGAGTTGTGGCAGAGTTGTGCCAGAGTTGTGCCAGAGTTATGCCAGAGTTTTGCCAGAGTTGTGGCAGAGTTGTGCCAGAGTTGTGCCAGAGTTATGCCAGAGTTTTGCCAGAGTTGTGGCAGAGTTGTGCCAGAGTTGTGCCAGAGTTATGCCAGAGTTTTGCCAGAGTTGTGGCAGAGTTGTGCCAGAGTTGTGCCAGAGTTATGCCAGAGTTTTGCCAGAGTTGTGGCAGAGTTGTGCCAGAGTTGTGCCAGAGTTATGCCAGAGTTTTGCCAGAGTTGTGGCAGAGTTGTGCCAGAGTTGTGCCAGAGTTATGCCAGAGTTTTGCCAGAGTTGTGGCAGAGTTGTGCCAGAGTTGTGCCAGAGTTATGCCAGAGTTTTGCCAGAGTTGTGGCAGAGTTGTGCCAGAGTTGTGCCAGAGTTATGCCAGAGTTTTGCCAGAGTTGTGGCAGAGTTGTGCCAGAGTTGTGCCAGAGTTATGCCAGAGTTTTGCCAGAGTTGTGGCAGAGTTGTGCCAGAGTTGTGCCAGAGTTATGCCAGAGTTTTGCCAGAGTTGTGGCAGAGTTGTGCCAGAGTTGTGCCAGAGTTATGCCAGAGTTTTGCCAGAGTTGTGGCAGAGTTGTGCCAGAGTTGTGCCAGAGTTATGCCAGAGTTTTGCCAGAGTTGTGGCAGAGTTGTGCCAGAGTTGTGCCAGAGTTATGCCAGAGTTTTGCCAGAGTTGTGGCAGAGTTGTGCCAGAGTTGTGCCATAGTTGTGCTAGAGCTGTGCCAGAGTTGTGCCAGAGTTGTGCCAGAGTTGTGCCAGAGTTGTGCCAGAGTTGTGCCAGAGTTGTGCCAGAGGTGTGCCAGAGGTGTGCCAGGGTTGTGCCAGAGTTGTGCCAAAGTTGTACCAGAGTTGTGTCAGAGGTGTGCAAGAGTTTTTCCAGAGTTGTGCTAGAGTTGTGTAATAGTTGTGCAATAGTTCTGCCAGAGTTGTGCCGGAATTGTGCCACAGTTGGGGCAAATGTTGTTTCAGAGTTGTGCCAGAGTTGTGCCGGAGTCGTGTGAGAGGTGTGCCATAATTGTGCCAGACTTGTGCCAGAGTTGTGGCAGAGTTGTGCAAAAGCTGTGTCATAGTTGTGCCAGAGTTGTGCCACAGCTATGCCAGAGTTGTGCCAGAGTTGTGCCAGAGTTGTGCCAGAGTTGTGCCAGAGTTGTGCCGTAGTTGTGCCAGAGTTGTAACAGAGTTGTGCCAGAGTTTTGCCATAGTTGTGGCAGAGTTGTGCCAGAGTTGTGCCAGAGTTGTGCTAGAGTTGTCCCAGTGTTGTGCCAGAGTTGTGCCAGAGTTGAGCCAGAGTTATGCCAGAGTTGTGCCGGAGTTGTGCCAGAGGTGTGCCAGAGTTGTGCTAGAGGTGTGCCAGAGTTGTGGCAAAGTTCTGCCAGAGTTGTGCCAGAGTTGTGCCAGAAATGGGCCAGAGTTGTGCCAGAGTTGTGCCGGAGTTGTGCCAGGGTTGTGCCAGACTTGTGCCAGAATTGTGCCAGACTTGTGCCAGAGTTGTGCCAGAGTTGTGCCAGAGCTGTGCTATATTTGTGCCAGAGTTGTGCCAGAGTTGTGCCAGAGCTGTGCTATATTTGTGCCAGAGTTGTGCCAGAGTTGTGCCAGAGCTGTGCTATATTTGTGCCAGAGTTGTGCCAGAGTTGTGCCAGAGCTGTGCTATATTTGTGCCAGAGTTGTGCCAGAGTTGTGCCAGAGCTGTGCTATATTTGTGCCAGAGTTGTGCCAGAGTTGTGCCAGAGCTGTGCTATATTTGTGCCAGAGTTGTGCCAGAGTTGTGCCAGAGCTGTGCTATATTTGTGCCAGAGTTGTGCCAGAGTTGTGCCAGAGCTGTGCTATATTTGTGCCAGAGTTGTGCCAGAGTTGTGCCAGAGCTGTGCTATATTTGTGCCAGAGTTGTGCCAGAGTTGTGCCAGAGCTGTGCTATATTTGTGCCAGAGTTGTGCCAGAGTTGTGCCAGAGCTGTGCTATATTTGTGCCAGAGTTGTGCCAGAGTTGTGCCAGAGATGTGCCAGAGTTGTGCCAGAGTTGTGCCAGAGTTGTGCTAGAGTTGTCCCAGTGTTGTGCCAGAGTTGTGCCAGAGTTGAGCCAGAGTTATGCCAGAGTTGTGCCGGAGTTGTGCCAGAGGTGTGCCAGAGTTGTGCTAGAGTTGTGCCAGAGTTGTGGCAAAGTTCTGCCAGAGTTGTGCCAGAGTTGTGCCAGAAATGTGCCTGAGTTGTGCCAGAGTTGTGCCGGAGTTGTGCCAGGGTTGTGCCAGACTTGTGCCAGAATTGTGCCAGACTTGTGGCAGAGTTGTGCAAGAGCTGTGCCATAGTTGTGCGAGACTTGTGCCAGACCTGTGCCAGAGTTGTGCCAGAGTTATGCCCAAGTTGTGCAAGAGTTGTGCCAGAGTTGTGCCAGCGTTCTGCCAGAATTGTTCCAGAGTTGAGCCATAACTGTGCCAGAGTTGTAACAGAGTTGTTCCAGAGTTGTGCCAGACTTGTGCCAGAGTTGTGCCAGAGTTGTGCTAGAGTTGTCCCAGAGTTGTGCCACTGTTGTGCAAGAGTTATGGTAGAGTTGTGCCAGAGTTGTGCCAGAGTTGTGCCAAAGGTCTACCAGAGTTTTGCCAGAGTTGTGCCAGAGTTTTGCCAGAGCTGTGCCAGATTTGTGCCAGAGTTGTGCCAGAGTTGGTCATTGTGCATGGTAGCCACAACTTGCCACTACTTATTGAAGGTCTTTTGTACTTGCTAGTCGATAACTAGCAAAAGGTTTCTCCCTTGGACACCAGGTTCCTTTTTGTTGATTTGTTGCGCGTAGGTGCCTTCACTGGAATAGTCCCTCCCACCCCCCTAGACGGATGTTCCGTAGGCGACCTGGAGGACAGATTTGCGACCGCATTATGACACCCCCCCCTAACCCCCCATGGCTTAGGCTGGTAGAGTTGAGGTATCACAACACGGCCGCCCCCTCCCCCCCCCCCAAGGTCGTGAGCCTATCCTAATTGGTGCATACAAGCATTCGAATCCAGGACCTACCGCTCCAGAAACTAGCTTTATAACCACTAAGCCAACTCACATGGTATTCATGTGATGTCCAAATGATGTAGTAGGAGTTCCTATGGGTAGACGACATAAAAAAAGGGGGTGTAACATTAAAGGATATTTCTCGAAATTATCGACAATAACAAAATTATTCAAATAATAAAAGATTGACGCGGACAAAATTTCAGATTTTGCAACTTCGAACTTGAATAACTTCTCAACCATTGCTCCGATTGACCAGCCGTAAGAAGGAACGTTGAATACCCACAGTGAAATTAGTTTTATAATGTTTGGTGACACAGGCATTCTTTGGTTGGTCATAGTGCATGGTAGCCACACCGTGCGACTACTTTTTGAAGGTATTTGTACTTGCTAGTCGATACCGAGTATTCCCAAACCATTGGTTCTCCCTCAGACCATTCTTGACTTGTATCGTGAGTTGTGAACATTGACCACACACACACAAAACTTCTTTGCTCATGATCAATAATGTATAAATTCTTGTGTAGGTCATTGTGCACGGTAGCCATACCGTGCCAATACATACGAACGGTCTTTGTACTTGGTAGAAGATACATATTGTTTCCAAACCATTGTTTTTCCCTCTGACTATTTGTGACTTGTGTTATGGGTTGTGAACTTTGACCACCCATACTGAAATTCTTTGGTCATGGTTAGTGACATGTGCCTATTTTGATTGTTCGGTGTGCACAGTAGCCACACGGTGCCACTACGTATTGAAGTTATTTGTCCTTTCTAGTCGATACATAGGGTTCTCAAACCATTGTCTCTCCCTCTAACCATTTTTGACTCGTGTTATGAGTTTTCAATGCTGACCACACATAGTGGACTTCTTTGGTCATAGTCAGTGACGTATGCATCCTTTGGTTGGTCACTGTGCACGCTAGCCACACCGTGCCACTACTTGTTGAAGGTCTTTGTACTTGCTAGTTGATAACTAGTATTCCCAACCCATTGGTTCCCCCTCTGCCCATTTGTGACTCGTGTTATGAGTTTTTAACGTTGACCACATACTGTGAAATTCTTTTAGTCATGGTAAGTGGCATATGCTTACTTTGGTTTGTCACTGAACATGGTTTCCACGCTGTGTCACTACGTATTGAAGGTCTTTGTGCTTTCTACCTAATAGCTAGTGTTCCCAAACCATTGTTACCCCCTTTGACTATCTGTGACTCTTGTTGTGAGTTGTCAATGTTGACCATGTGAAGTGAAATTCTTTGGTAATGGTAAGTGAAATATGCATACTTTGGCTGGTCACTGTGCATGGTAGCCACACTGTGCCACTACATATTGAAGGTCTTTGTACTTGCTAGTCAATAACTAGTATTCACAAACCATTTTTCCCCCTCAGACCATTTGTGACTCATGTTATGAGATGTCAAAGTTAACCACACATAGTGACATTCTTTGGTCGTGGTCAGTGACACCTGGTGTTCCCAAACCATTGTTTCCCCCTCTGACCATTTGTGACTCGTATTATGAACTTTCAACATTGACCACACACGGCGGATTTCTTTGGTCAAAGGCAGTACATATGCCTACTTTGGTCGGTCATTGTGCATGGTAGCCACACCATGCTACTACTTACAATGGTCCGAGACCATATCCCCCCCCTCTGACTGTTTGTGACTTGTGTTATGGGTTGTGAACGTTGACCACCCATATTGAAATTCTTTGGTCATGGTCAGTGACATATGCCTAGTTTGGTTGTTCGGTGTGTATAGTAGCCACACTGAGCCACTACGTATTGAAGTTCTTTATCCTTTGTAGTCGATACATAGGGTTCCCAAACCATTGTCTCTCCCTCTGACCATTTGTGACTCGTGTTATGAGTTGTCAATGTTGACCACACATAGTGGACTTTTTTGTCATAGTCAGTGATGTATGCATCCTTTGGTTGGTCACTGTGCACGCTAGCCACACCGTGCGACTACATTTTTGAAGGTCTTTGTACCTGCTAGTTGATAAGTAGTGTTCCCAACCAATTGTTTTCCTCCTGACCATTTGTGACTCGTGTTATGAGTTTTCAACGTTGACCACACACTGTGACTTTCTTTTGGTCATGGTTAGTGGTATATGCTTACTTTGGTTTGTCCTTGTATATGGTTGCCACGCTGTATCACTACGTACTGAAGGTCTTTTAGCTGTCTAGTTAATAGCTAGTGTTCCCAAACCATTGTTATCCCCTTTGACTATCTGTGACTTTTGTTGTGAGTTGTGAACGTTGACCACATGAAGTGAAATTCTTTGGTCATGGTCAGTGACACATGCCTAATTTGGTTGGTCATTGTTTATGGTAGCCACACCGTGCCACTACTTATAGAAGGTCCTTGTGCTTGCAAGTTGTTACCTGGTGTTCCCAAACCATTGATTCCCCCTCTGACCACTTGTGACTCGTATTATAAACTTTGAACATTGACCACACACGGCGGATTTATTTGGTCAAAGGCAGTACATATGCCTCCTTTGGTCGGTCATTGTGCATGGTAGCCACATCATGCTACTACTAACAATTGTCCAAGACCATTGTTTCCCCCTCTGACTCTTTGTGAATTATGTTATGGGTTGTGAACGTTGACCAACCATATTGAAATTCTTTGGTCATGGTCAGTGACATATGCCTAGTTTGGTTGTTTGGTGTGTATAGTAGCCACACCGTGCCACTGCGTATTGAAGTTCTTTGTCCTTTGTAGTCGATACATAGGGTTCCCAAACCATTGTCTCTCCCTCTGACCATCTGTGACTCGTGTTATGAGTTGTCAATGTTGACCACACATAGTGGACTTCTTTGGTGATAGTCAGTGACGTATGCATCCTTTGGTTGGTCACTGTACACGCTAGCCACACCGTGCCACTACTTGTTGAAGGTCTTTGTACCTGCTAGTGGATAAGTAGTGTTCCCAACCAATTGTTTTCCCCCTGACCATTTGTGACTCGTGTTATGAGTTTTCAACGTTGACAACACACTGTGAATTTATTTTGGTCATGGTTAGTGGTATATGCCAGCTTTGGTTTGTCACTCTACATGGCTGCCACGCTGTAGCACTATGTATTGAAGGTCTTTTAGCTTTCTAGTTAATAGCTAGTGTTCTTAACCCATTTTTACCCCCTTTGACTGTCTGTGACTCTTGTTGTGAGTTGTGAACGTTGACCACATGAAGTGAAATTCTTTGGTCATGGTCAGTGACATATGCATACTTTTGCTGGTCAGTGTGCATGGTAGCCACACTGTGCCCCTACATCTTGAAGGTCTTTGTACGTGCTAGTTGATAACTAGTATTCACAAACCATTGTTTCCCCCTCTGACCATTTGTGACTCGTGTTATGAGTTGTCAAAGTTGACCACACATAGTGACATTCTTTGCTCATGGTCAGTGACATATGCCTACTTTGGTTGGTCGTTGTACATGGCTACCACACCGTGCCACTACTTATTGAAGGTCCTTGTGCTTGCTAGTTGATACCTGGTGTTCCCAAACCTTTGTTTCCCCCTCTGACCATTTGTGACTCGTATTATGAGTTGTCAACGTTGACCACACACAGCGGATTTCTTTGGTCAAAGGCAGTACATATGCCTACTTTCGTTGGTCATTGTGCATGGTAGCCACACCATGCTACTATTTATTGATGTTCGTTGTACTTGCTAGTTAAAACCAAATATTTTAAAACCATTGTTTCCCCCTCTGACCATTTTGACTCGTGTTATGGGTTGTAAACGTTGACCATCCATATTGAAATTCTTTGGTCATGGTCAGTGACATATGCCTAGTTTGGTTGTTTGGTGTGCATAGCAGCCACACCGTGCCACTACAAAATGAAGTTATTTTTCCCATCTAGTCGATACATAGGGTTCCCAAACCATTGTCTCTCCCTCTGACCATTTGTGACTTGTGTTATGAGTTGTCAATGTTGACCACACATAGTGGACTTCTTTGGTCATAGTGAGTGACGTATGCATCTTTTGGTTGGTCACTGTGCACGCTAGCCACAGTGTGCCACTACTTGTTGAAGGTCTTTGTACCTGCTAGTTGATAAGTAGTGTTCCCAACCAATTGTTTCCCCCCTGACCATTTGTGACTCGTGTTATGAGTTTTCAACGTTGACCACACACAGTGAATTTCGTTTGGTCATGGCTAGTGGTATATGCTTACTTTGGTTTGTCACTCTACATGGTTGCCACGCTGTATCACTACGTATTGAAGGTCTTTTAGCTTTCTAGTTAATAGCTAGTGTTCTTAACCAATTGTTACCCCCTTTGACTGTCTGTGACTCTTGTTGTGAGTTGTGAACGTTGACCACATGAAGTGAAATTCTTTGGTCATGGTCAGAAACATATGCATGCTTTGGCTGTTCAGTGTGCATGGTAGCCACACTGTTCCCCTACATCTTGAAGGTCTTTGTACTTGCTAGTTGATAACTAGTATTCACAAACCATTGTTTCCCCCTCTGACAATTTGTGACTCGTGTTATGAGTTGTCAAAGTTGACCACACATAGTGACATTCTTTGCTAATGGTCAGTGACATATGCCTACTTTGGTTGGTCGTTGTACATGGCTATCACACCGTGCCACTACTTATTGAAGGTACTTGTGCCTGCTAGTTGATACCTGGTTTTCCCAAACCATTGTTTCCCCCTATGACCATTTGTGACTCGTATTATGAGCTGTCAACGTTGACCACACAAAGCGGATTTCTTCGGTCAAAGTCAGTACATATGCCTACTTTCGTTGGTCATTGCGCATGGTAGCCACACCATGCTACTATTTATTGAAGGTCATTGTACTTGCTAGTTAAAACCAAATATTTTAAAACCATTGTTTCCCCCTCTGACCATTTTTGACTCGTGTTATGGGTTGTGAACGTTCACCATCCATATTGAAATTCCTTGGTCATGGTCAGTGACATATGCCTAGTTTGGTTGTTTGGTGTGCATAGGAGCCACACCGTGCCACTACGAAATGAAGTTCTTTGTCCTATCTATTCGATACATAGGGTTCCCAAACCATTGTATCTCCTCTCACCATTTGTGACTCGTGTTATGAGTTGTCAATATTGATCACACATAGTGGACTTTGAAAGGTCAGTGACGTATGCATCCTTTGGTTGGTCACTGTGCACGCTAGCCGCACGGTGCCACTTCTTGTTAAAGGTATTTGTACTTTCTAGTTGATAACTAGTGTTCCTAACCCATTGTTTCCTCCTTTGACCATTTGTCACTCGTGTTATGCGTTTTCAACGTTGACCAGACACTGTGAAATTCTGTTGGTCATGGCTAGTGGCATATGCCTACTTTGGTTTGTCACTGAACATGGTTGCCACGCTGTGTCACTATGTATTGAAGGTCTTTGTCCTTTCTTGTTGATAGCTTGTGTCCCCAAACCATTGTTACCCCCTCTGACTATCTGTGACTCTTGTTGTGAGTTGTCAATGTTGACCACATGAAGTAAAATTATTTGGTCATGGTCAGTGACATATGTATCCTTTGGTTGGTCACTGTGCATGATAGCCACATTTGGCCACTACATACTGAAGGTCTTTGTACTTGCTAGTCGATAAGAAGATTTCACAAACCATTGTTTCCCCCTCTGACCATTTGTGACTCGTGTTATGAGTTGTCAAAGTTTACCACACATAGTGACATTCTTTGGTCATGGTCAGTGACATATGCTTACTTTAGTTGGTCATTGTACATGGTAACCACACCGTGCCACTACTTATTGAAGGCCATTGTGCATGCTATTTGATACCTGGTGTTTCCAAACCATTGTTTTCCCCTCAGACCATTTGTGACTCGTATTATGAGTGGTCAACGTTGACCACACACAGCGGATTTCTTTGGTCAAAGGCAGTACATATGCCTACTTTGGTCGGTCATTGTGCATGGTAGCCAAACCGTGCTACTACTTATTGAAGGTTGTTGTACTTGCTAGTTGAAACTAATATTCCAAAACCATTGTTTGCCCCTTTGAGCATTTGTGTCTCGTGTTATGGGTTGTGAATGTTGACCACCCATATTGAAATTCTTTGGTCATGGTCAGTGACATATGCCTAGTTTAGTTGTTCGGTGTGCATAGTACCCACACCGTGCCACTACGTATTGAAGTTCTTTGTCCAATCTATTCCAGAAATAGGGTTCCCAAACCATTGTATCTCCCTCTCACCATTTGTGACTCGTGTTATGAGTTGTCAATATTGACCACACATAGTGGACTTCTTTGGTCAGCGTCAGTGACGTATGCATCCTTTGGTTGGTCACTGTGCACGCTAGCCGCATGGTGCCACTTCTTGTTAAAGGCATTTGTACTTTCTAGTTGATAACTAGTGTTCCAAACCCATTGTTTCCTCCTCTGACCATTTTTCACCCGTGTTATGAGTTTTCAACGTTGACCAGACACTGTGAAGTTCTGTTGGTCATGGCTAGTGGCATCTGCCTACTTTGGTTTGTCACTCTACATATTTGCAATGCCGTGTCACTATGTATTGAAGGTCTTTGTCCTTTCTTGTTGATAGCTTGTGTCCCCAAACCATTGTTACCCCCTCTGACTACCTGTGACTCTTGTTGTGAGTTGTCAATGTTGACCACATGAAGTGAAATTATTTTGTCATGGTCAGTGACATATGTATCCTTTGGTTCGTCACTGTGCATGATAGCCACACTTGGCCACCACATACTGAAGGTCTTTGTACTTGCTAGTCAATAAGTAGATTTCACAAACCATTGTTCCCCCCTCGGACCATTTGTGACTCGTGTTATGAGTTGTCAAAGTTGACCAAACATAGTGACATTCTTTGGTCATGGTCAGTGACATATGCCTACTTTAATTGGTCATTGTACATGGTAACCACACCGTGCCACTACTTATTGAAGGCCCTTGTGCATGCTATTTGATACCTGGTGTTCCCAACCCATTGTTTCCCCCTCTGAACATTTGTGCCTCGTATTATGAGTTGTCAACGTTGACCACACACAGCGGATTTCTTTGGTCAAAGGCAGTACATATGCCTACTTTGGTCGGTCATTGTACATGGTAGCCACACCGTGCTACTACTTATTGAAGGTTGTTGTACTTGTTAGTTGAAAACTAATATTCCAAAACCATTGTTTGCCCCTTTGAGCATTTGTGTCTCGTGTTATGGGTTGTGAATGTTGACCACCCATATTGAAATTCTTTGGTCATGGTCAGTGACATATGCCTAGTTTGGTTATTCGGTGTGCATAGTACCCACACCGTGCCACTACGTATTGAAGTTCTTTGTCCTTTCTATTCCATAAATAGGGTTCCTAAACCATTGTCTCTCCCTCTAACCATTTCTGACTCATGTTATGACTTGTCAATGTTGACTCCACATAGTGGACTTCTTTGGTCATAGTCAGTGACGTATGCATCCTTTGGTTGGTCACTGTCCACGCTAGCCACACTCTGCCACTACTTGTTGAAGGTCTTTGTACCTGCTAGTTGATAAGTAGTGTTCCCAACCAATTGCTTCCCCTTGTGACCATTTGTGACTCGTGTTATGAGTTTTCAATGTTGACCACACACTGTGAAATTCTTTTGGTCATGGTTAGTGGCATATGCTTACTTTGGTTTGTCACTGTACATGGTTGCCACGCTGTATCACTGCGTATTGAAGGTCGTTTTGCATTCTAGTTAATAGCTTGTGTTCCCAAACCATTGTTACCCCCTTTGACTATCTGTGGCTCTTGTTGTGAGTTGTGAACGTTGACCACATGAAGTGAAATTCTTTGGTCATGGTCAGTGACATATGCATACTTTGGCTGGTCACTGTGAATGGTAGCCACACTGTGCCCCTACATCTTGAAGGTCTTTGTACTTGCTAGTCGATAAATAGTATTCAAAAACCATTGTTTCCCCCTCTGACCATTCGTGACTCATGTTATGAGTTGTCAAAGTTGACCACACATAGTGACATTCTTTGGTCATGGTTAGTTACCTATGCCTCCTTCGGTTGGTCATTGTACATGGTAGCCACACCGCGCCACTACTTATTGAAGGTCCTTGTGCTTGCTAGTTGATACCTGGTGTTCCCAAACCATTGTTTCCCCCTCTGACCATTTGTAACCCGTATTATGAGTTGTCAACGTTGACCACACACAGCGGATGTTTTTGGTCAAAGGCAGTACATGTGCCTACTTTGGTTGGTCATTGTGCATGGTAGCCACACCGTGCTACTACTTATCGAAGGTCGTTGTACTTGCTTGTTGAAAAAAAATATTCCGAAACCACTGGTTCCCCCTCTGACCATTTGTGACTCGTGTTATGGGTTGTGGACGTTGACCTTCCATATTGAAATTCTTTAGTCATGGTCAGTGACATATGCCTAGTTTGGTTGTTTGCTGTGCATAATACCCACACCGTGCCACTACGTATTGAAGTTTTTTTTCCTATCTAGTCGATACATAGGGTTCACAAACCACTGTCTCTCCCTCTGACCATTTGTGACTCGTGTTATGAGTTGTTAATGTTGACCACTCATAGTGGACTACTTTGGTCGGAGTCAGTGACGTATGCACCCTTTGGTTGGTCACCGCGCACGCTAGCCACATGGCGCCACTACTTTTTAAAGGTATTTATACTTGCTAGTTGATAACTAGTGTTCCTAACCCATTGTTTCCTCCTATGGCCATTTGTGACTCGTGTTATGAGTTTTTAACGTTGACAACACTGTGAAATTCTTTTGTTCATGGTTAGTGGCATATGCCTAGTTTGGTTTGTCAATGTACATGGTTGCCACACCGTGTCACTACGTATTGAAGATTTTTGTGCTTTCTAGTTGATAGCTATTGTTCCCAAATCATTGTTACCCCCTTCGACTATCTGTGACTCTTGTTGTGAGTTGTCAACATTGACCACATTAAGCTAATTTCTTTGGTCATGGTCAGTGACATATGCATAATTTGGTTGGTCACTGTGCATGGTAGCCACATTGTGCTACTAGATATTAAAGGTCTTTGTTCAAGCTATTTTGTCACTAGTATTCACAAACCATTGTTTCCCCCTCTGACCATTTGTGACTCGTGTTATGAGTAGTCAATGTTCACCACACATAGTGACATTCTTTGCTCATCATCAGTGACATATGCCTACTTTACTTGGTCATTGTACATGGCTACCACAGCGTGCCACTACTTATTGAAGGTCCTTGTGCTTGCTAGTTGATACCTGGTGTTCCCAAACCATTGTTTTCCCCTCTGACCACTTGTGACTCATATTATGAGTTGTCAACGTTGACCACACACAGCGGATTTCTTTGGTCAAAGGCAGAACATATGCTTACTTTCGTCGGACATTGTGAATGGTACCCACACCGTGCTACTACTCATTGAAGGTATTTGTACTTGCTGCTTAAAACCAAATATTCCGAAACCATTGTTTCCCCCTCTGACCATTTGTGGCTCGTGTTATGGGTTGTGAATGTTTACCATCCATATTGAAATTCTTTGGTCATGGTCAGTGACATATGCCTAGTTCGGTTGTTCGGTGTGCATAGCAGCCACACATTGCCATTACAAATCGAAGTTCTTTGTCCTATCTAGTCAATACATAGGGTTCCCAGACCAGTGTCTCTCCCTCTGACCATTTGTAACTCATGTTATGAGCCGTCAATGTTGACCACACATAGTGGACTTCTTTGGTCAGAGTCAGTGAAGTATGCATCCTTTCGTTGGTCACTGTGTCCGCTAGCCACACGGTGCCACTTCTTGGTTAAGGTATTTGTACTTTCTAGTTGATAACTAGTGTTCCTAACCCATTTTTTCCTCCTCTGACCATTTTCACTCGTGTTATGAGTTTTCAACGTAGACCACATACTGTGAAATTCTTTTGGTCATGTTTGGTGGCATATGCCTTTTCTGGCTTGTCACCATACATGGTTGCCATGCCGTGTCACTACGTATTGAAGGTCTTTGTCCTTTCTAGTTCATAGCTTGTGTCCCCAGACCATTGTTACCCCCTCTGACTATCAGCGTGTCTTGTTGTGAGTTGTCAATGTTGACCACATGAAGTGAAATTCTTTGGTCATGGTCAGTGACATTTGCATCCTTTGGTTGGTCATTGTGCATGGTAGCCACTCTGTGCCACTACATACTAAAGGTCTTTGTACGTGCTAGTCGATAACTAGTATTCAAAAACCATTGTTTCCCCCTCTGATCATTTGTGACTCGTGTTATGAGTTGTCAAAGTTGACCACACATAGTAACATTCTTTGCTCATGGTTAGTGACATATGCCTACTTTGGTTGGTCATTGTACATGGTAACCACACCGTGCCACGACTTATTGAAGGCCCTTGTGCATGCTATTTGATACCTGGTGTTCCCAAACGACTGTTTCCCCCTCTGACCATCTGTGACTCGTATTATGAGTTGTCAACGTTGACCACACACAGCGGATTTCTTTGGTGAGAGGTAGTACGTATGCCTACTTTGGTCGGTCATTGTGCATGGTAGCCACACCGTGCTACTACTTACAATGTTCGGAGACCATTGTTTCCCCCTCTGACCGTTTGTGACTCGTGTTATGGGTTGTGAACGTTAACCACCCATATTGAAATTCTTTGATCATGGTCAGTGACATATGTCTAGTTTGGTTGTTCGGTGTGCATAGTAGCCACACCGTGCCACTACGTATTGAAATTCTTTGTCCTTTCTAGTTGATACATAGGGTTCCCAAACCATTGTCTCCCCCTCTGACCATTTGTGACTCGTGTTATGAGTTGTCAATGTTGACCACACATAGTGGACTTCTTTGGTCATAGTCAGTGACGTATGCATCTCTTGGTTGGTCACTGTGCACGATAGCCACAACGTGCTCCTACTTGTTGAAGGTCTTTGTACTTGCTAGTTGATATCTAGTGTTCCCAACCTATTGTTTCCCACTCTGACCATTTGTGACTCGTGTTATGAGTTTATAACTGTGACCATACACTGTGAAATTCTTTTGTTCATGGATAGTGGCGTATGCCTACTTTGGTTGTCAATGTACATGGTTGCCACGCCGTGTCACTACGTATTATAGATCTTTGTGCTGTCTAGTTGATAGCTAGTGTTCCCAAACCATTGTTTCTCTCTCTGACTACCTGTGACTCTTGTTGTGAGTTGTCAACGTTGACCACATGAAGTGAAAATCTTTGGTCATGGTCAGTGACATATGCATACTTTGGTTGGTCACTGTGCATGGTAGCCACCCTGTGCCACTACATATTGAATGTCTTTGTACTTGCTAGTCGATAACTAGTATTCACAAACAATTGTTTCCCCCTCTGAGCATTTGTGACTCGTGTTATGAGTTGTCAAAGTTGACCACACATCGTGACATTCTTTGGTCATGGTCAGGGACATATGCCTACTTTTGTTAGTCATTGTACATGGTAGCCACACTGTGCCACTACTTTTTGAAGGTCCTTGTACTTGCTAGTTGATACCTGGTGTTTCCAAAACATTGTTTCCCCCTCTGACCATTTGTGACTCGTGAGTTGTCAACATTGACCACACACATTGGCTTTCTTTGGTCATCAGCAGTACATATGCCTACTTTGGTCGGTCATTGTGCATGGTAGCCACAATGTGCTACTACTTATTGAAGGTCGTTGTACTTGCTAGTTAAAAACAAATATTCCAAAACCATTGTTTACCCCTCTGACCATTTGTGACTCGTGTTATGGATTGTGAACGTTGACCATCCATATTGAAATTCTTTGGTCATGGTCCGTGGCATATGCCTAGTTTAGTTGTTCGGTATGCATAGCAGCCACACTGTGCCACTACATATTGAAATTCTTTGTCCTATCTAGTCGATACATAGGGTTCCCAAACCATTGTCTCTCCCTCTGACCATTTGTGACTCATGTTACGAGTTGTCAGTGTTGACCACACATAGTGGACTTCTTTCGTCAGAGTCAGAGAAGTATGCATCCTGTGGTTGGTCACTGTCCACGCCAGCCACACGGTGCTACTACTTGTTAAAGTTCTTTGTGCTTGCTAGTTGATAACTAGTGTTCCAAATCCATTGTTTCCTCCTCTGACCATTTGTGACTCGTGTTATGAGTTTTCAACGTTGACCACACACTGTGAAATTCTTTTGGTCATGGTTAGTGGCACATGCCTACTTTGGTCTGTCACTACACATGGTAGCCACACCGTGTCACTACATATTGAAGGTCTTTGTGCTTTCTAGTTGATAGCTAGTGTTCCCAAACTATTGTTGCCCCCTCTTACTATTTGTGACTCTTGTTGTGAGTCGTCGACATTGACCACAGGAAGTGAAATTATTTGGTCATGGTAAGTGACATATGCATACTTTGGTTCGTCACTGTGCATGGTAGCCACACTGTGCCACTACATATTGAAGGTCTTTGTACTTGCTAGTCGATAACTAGTATTCACAAACCAGTGTTTCCCCCTCTGACCATTGGTGACTCGTGTTATGAGTTGTCAAAGTTGACCACACATAGTGACATTCTTTGGTCATGGTCAGTGACATCGTCTACTTTGGTTGGTCATTGTACATGGTAGCCACTCCGAGCCACTACTTATTGAAGGTCCTTGTGCTTGTGAGTTGATACTGTGTTCCCAAACCATTGTTTTCCCCTCTGACCATTTGTGACCTGTATTATGAGTTGTCAGCGTTGACCACAAACAACGGATTTCTTTGGTCAAAGGCAGTACATATGCCTTCTTTGGTCGGTCATTGTGCATGGTAGCAACACCGTGCTACTACTTGTTGAAGGTCATTGTACTTGCTAGCTGAAAAAAGATATTCCGAAACCATTGTTTCCCCCTCTGACCATTTGTGACTCGTGTTAGGGGTTGTGAACACTGATCATCATTATTGAAATTCTTTGGTCATGGTCAGTGACATATGCCTAGTTTGGTTTTTCGGTGTGCATAGCAGCCACACCGTACCACTACGTATTGAAGTTATTTGTCCTGTCTAGTCGATACATATGGTTCCCAACCCATTGTCTGCCTCTTTGACCATTTGTGACTCGTGTTATGAGTTGTCAATGTTTACCACATAGTGGACTTCTTTGGTCATAGTCGGTGACGTATGCATCCTGTGGTTGGTCACTGTGCACGTTATCCACACAGTGCCACTGCTTGTTAAAGGTATTTGTAATTGCTAGTTGATAACTAGTGTTCCCAACCCATTGCTTCCTCCTCTGACAATTTGTGACTCGTGTTATGAATTTTCAACGCTGACCACACACTGTGAATTTCTTTTGGTCATGGTTAGTGGCATATGCCTACTTTGGTTTGTCACTGTACATGGTTGCCACACCGTGTCACTACGTATTGAAGGTATTTCTGATTTCTAGTTGATAGCTATTGTTCCCAAACCATTGTTACACCCTCTGACTATGTGTGACTCTTGCTGTGAGTTGTCAACGTTGACCACATGAAGTGAAATTCTTAGGTCATGGGCAGTGACATATGCATACTTCGGCTGGTTAGTGTGCATGGTAGCCATATTGTGCTGCTACATATTGAAGGTCTTTGTACTTGCTAGTTGATAACTAGTATTCACAAACCATAGTTTCCCCCTCTGTCCATCTCTGACTCGTATTATGAGTTGAAAAAGTTGACCACACATAGTGACATTCTTTGCTCATGGTCAGTGACATATGCCTACTTTGGTTGGTCATTGTACATGGTAACCACACCGTGCCACCGCTTATTGAAGGTCCTTGTGCTTGCTAGTTGATACCTGGTGTTCCCAAACCATTGTTTCCCCCTTTGGCCATTTGTGACTCGTATTATGAGTTGTCAACGTTGACCACACAGCGGATTTCTTTGGTCAAAGGCAGTACACATGCTTACGTAGGTCGGTCATTGTGTATGGTAGCCATGCCGTGCTAGTACTTATTGAAGGTCGTTGAACTTGCTAGTTGAAAACAAATATTCCTAAACCATTGTTTTCCCCTCCGACCATTTGTATCTCGTGTTATGGGTTGTGAACGTTGACCACCCATATTGAAAACCTTTGGTCATGGTCAGTGACAAATGCCTAGTTTGGATGATCGGTGTGCATAGTAGCCAGAACGTGCCACTACTTATTGAAGTTTTATGTCCTTTCTAATCTATGCATAGGATTTCCAAACCATTTTCTCTCCCTCTGACCATTTGTGACTCGTTTTATGAGTTGTCAACGTTGAGCACACACAGCGGATTTCTTTGGTCAAATGCAGCACATATGCCTACTTTAGTCGGTCATTGTGCATGGTAGCCACACCGTGTTACTACTTATTGAAGTTCGTTGTACTTGCTAGGTGAAAACTAACATTCCGAAACCATTGTTTTGCCCCTCGGACCATTTGTGACTCGTGCTATGAGTTGTCAACATTGACCACACAGATTACAATTCTGTAATATTGGTATGTGAAATATGTCTAGNCTTCGGTCAAAGGCAGCACATATGCCGACTTTAGTCGGTCATTGTGCATGGTAGCCACACCGTGTTACTACTTATTGAAGTTCGTTGTACTTGCTAGGTGAAAACTAACATTCCGAAACCATTGTTTTGCCCCTCGGACCATTTGTGACTCGTGCTATGAGTTGTCAACATTGACCACACAGATTACAATTCTGTAATATTGGTATGTGAAATATGTCTAGTTTGGTTGGTTATTGTGCATGGCAGCCACAGTGTGCCACTACGTATTGAAGGTCTTCGTACTTCCTAGTTGATAACTAATATTTTGAAACCATTGTTTCCCCCTATGACCATTTGTGACTCGTATTACGGATTGTGAACATTGACCACACACAGTGACATTCTTTTGGTCATGGATAGAAACCAACGTCTAATGTGGTTTGTCATTTTGCATGGTAGCCACACCATGCAAAGGCTGATTGAAGTTCTTTGTACTTTCTAGTCAACACATAGTGTTTCCAACCCGTAATTTCCCCCCCCCTTGACCATTTGTGACTCATGTTATGAGTTGTCGACATTAACTACACATAGTGAAATCTTTGCATCATGGGCAATGACATATGCATACATGGTTGGTCATTGTGCATGGTACCCACACCATGCCAATTTTACTGAAAATCTTTGTACTTGCTAATTGATACCTAGTGTTTCCAAACCATTCTCCCCCCCTGACCATTTGTGACTCGTTTTATGAGTTGTCAACATTGACCACACATAGTGAAACTCTTTGGTCATGATAAGTGACATAAACCTCATTTGGTTGGTCATTGTGCATTGCCCCCGCAGAATGCCACTACGTTTTAAAGGTCTTTGTACTTGCTTGTTGATACCTAGTCTTCCCAAACCATTGTTTTTCCCTCTGACCATCTATGACTTGTTTTATGAGTTTTCCACGTCGACCACACATAGTGAAATTCTTTGTTCATGGTCAGTGACATCTGCCAACTTTGGTTGGTCACTGTGCATGGTAGCCACACCGTGCCTCTACTTATTGAATGTCTTTGTACTTGTTTTTCAATACCTAGTGTTCCCAAACCGTTGTTTCTCCCTCTGACCATTTGTGACTCGTATTATGAGCTGTCAATGTCGACCACACACAGTGAAACTCTGGTGGTCATGTTCAGTGACATATGCATACTTTGGTTGGTCATTTTGCATGGTAGCCATGCCACTACTTATTGCACATATTTGTACTTGCTCGTCAATACCTAGTACTCCCAAACCATTGTTTCCCCCTCTGACCATTTGTGACTCGTGTTAAGTGTTGTCCACGTTGACCCATCATGGTGAAAATATTTGGTCATGGTCAGTGACACATGCATGCTTTGGTTGGTCAGTGTGCATGGGAGCAACACTGTGCCACTACATATTGAAGATCTTTGTACTTGCTAGTTGGTGTCTAGTGTTCCTAAACCATTGTTTCTCCCCATGACAATTCGTGATCCGTATTATGGGTTGTCAACGTTGACCACACATAGTAAAATTCTGTGGTCATGGTAAGTGGCACATGCCTAATCTGGTTGGTCATTGTGCATGGTAGCCACGCCTTCCCACTACTTATTGAAGGTGGTTTGCACTTGCTAGTCGATAATTAGCAAAAAGGTTTCTCCCTTGGACACCAGGTCGCTTTTTGTTGATATGTTGCACGTAGGTGCATTCACTGGAATACTCCCTCCCACCCCTCTAGAGGGATGTTCCGTAGGCGATCTGGAGGACCGATTTGCGACCGCATTATGACATCCATCCTCCTCCCCCCACCCCTCCCCCCCACGGCTTACGCTGGAAGGTAGAGTTGAGGTATCACAACACGGCCGCCCCCCCAGGTCACGAACCTATTCCAATTTGCACATACGAGGATTCGAACCCAAGACCTACCGCTCCAGAATCTAACTCTATAACCACAAAGCCAACTCACATGGTGGTTATATGATGTCTAAGTGAGGTAATAGGAGTTCCTATGGGTAGAGGACATAAAACAAGGAGATGTAACATTAAAGGGTATGTTTTTTGAAATTATGAATAATAGCTAAATTATTCCAATCATAAACAATTGATACGGACGGAATTTCAGATTTTGCAACTTCGAACTTGAATAACTTCTCAACCGTTGCATAGATTGACCAGCCGTAAGAAGGAAAGTTGACTACACACATTCAAATTCTTTTGATAATGTTTGGTGACACAAGCATACTTTGGTTGGTCATTGTGCATGGTAGCCACACCGTGCCACTACGTATTGACGGTCTTTGTACTTGCTAGTCAATACCGAGTATTCCCAAACCATTTTTTCTCCTTCTGACCATTTTTGACTTGTATTATGAGTTGTGAACGTTGACCACACACACTAAACTTCTTTGCTCATGATCAGTGATGTATGCCTTCTTGGGTAGGTCATTGAGCACGGTAGCCACACCGTGCCAATACATACAAACGGTCTTTGTACTTGCTATAAGACACCTAGTGTTTCCAAACCATTGTTTCCCCCTCTGATCATTTGTGACTCGTGTTATGGGTTGTGAACGTTGACTACCCATACTGAAATTCTTTGGTCATGGTCAGTGACATATGCCTAGTTTGGTTGTTCGGTGTGCATAGTAGCTACACTGTGCCACTACGTATTGAAGTTCTTTATCCTTTCTAGTCAATACATAGGGTTCCCAAACCATTGTCTCTCCCTCTGACGATTTGTGACTCGTGTTATGAGTTGTCAATGCTGACCACACACAGTGGACTTCTTTGGTCATAGTCAGTGATGTATGTATCCTTTGGTTGGTCACTGTGCTCGCTAGCCACACCGTACCACTAATTATTGAAGGTATTTGTACTTGCTAGTTGATAACTAGTGTTCCCAACTCATTGTTTCCCCCTCAGACGATTTGTGACTCGTGTTATGAGTTTTCAACGTTGACCACATACGGTGAAATACTTTTGGTCATGGTTAGTGGCATATGCTTACTCTGGTTTGTCACTGTACATGGTTGCCACACTGTGTCACTACGTTTTGAAGGTCTTTGTGCTTTCTAGTTAATAGCTAGTGTTCCCAAATCATTGTTACCCCCTCTGACTATCTGTGACTCTTGATGTGAGTTGTCGATGTTGACCACGTGAAGTGAAATTATTTGGTCATGGTCAGTGACATATGCATACCTTGGCTGGTCGCTTTGCACGATAGCCACACTGTGCAATTACATATTGAAGGTCTTTGTACTTGCTAGTTGATAACTAGTATTCACAAACCATTGTTTCCCCCTCTGACCATTTGTGACTCGTGTAATGAGTTGTCAAAGTTGACCACACATAGTGACATTCTTTGGTCATGGTTAGTGACACATGCCTACTTTGGTTGGTCATTGTACATGGTAGCCACACCGTGCCACAAGTTATGGAAGGTCATCGTGCTTGCTAGTTGATACTTGGTGTTCCCAAACCATTGTTTCCCCCTCTAACCATTTATGACTCGTACTATAAACTTTTAACGTTGACCACGCACGGCGGATTTCTTTGGTCAAAGGCAGTACTGAAGACTAGTTTGGTCGGTCATTGTGCATGGTAGCCATACTGTGCTACAACTTACAATGGCCCGAGACCATTGTTTCCCCCTTTGACCATTTGTGACTCGTGTTATGGGTTGTGAACGTTGACCACCCATATTGAAAGTCTTTGGTCATGGTCAGTGACATATGCCTAGTTTGGTTGTTCAGTGTGCATAGTAGCCACACCGTGCCACTACGTATTGGAGTTCCTTGTCCTTTCTAGTCGATACATAGGGTTCCCAAACCATTGTCCCTCCCTCTGACCATTTGTGACTCGTGTTATGAGTCGTCAATGTTGACCACACCTAGTGGACTTCTTTGGTCATATGCAGTGACGTATGCATCCTTTGGTTGGTCACTGTGCACGCTAGCCACACCATGCCACTACTTGTTGAAAATCTTTGTACTTGCTAGTTGATAACTAGTGTTCCCAACCCATTGTTTTCCCCTCTGACCATTTGTGACTCGTGTTATGAGTTTTCAACGTTGACCACACACTGTGAAATTTGTTTGGTCATGGTTAGTGGCATTTGCCTACTTTCGTTTGTCACTGTACATGGTTGCCACATTGCGTCACTACGTATTGAAGGGCTTTGTGCTTTCTAGTTGATAGCAAGTGTTCCCGAACCATTGTTACCCCCTCTGACTATCTGTGACTCTTTTTGTGAGCTGTCAACGTTGACCACGGGATGAGAGATTCTTTGGTCATGGTCAGTGACATATGCATACTTTGGTTGGTCACTGTGCATGGTAGCTATACTGTGCCACTACATATTCAAGGTCTTTGTACTTGCTAGTCAATAACTAGTATTCACAAACCATTGTTTTCCCCTCTGACCATTTGTGACTCGTGTTATGAGTTGTCAAATTTGACCACACATAGTGACATTCTTTGGTCATGGTCAGTAACATATGCCTACTTTGGTTGGTCATTGTTCGTGGTAGCCACACCGTGCCACTACTTATTGAAGGTCATTGTGCTTGCTAGTTGTAAGCTAAGATTCCGAGACCATTGTTTTCTCCTTTGACCATTTGTGACTCGTGTTATGGGTTGTGAACGTTGATTACCCATATTGAATTTCTTTGGTCATGGTCAGTGACATATGCCTAGTTTGGTTTTTCAGCGAGCATAATAGCCACACCGTGACACTACTTATTCAAGTTATTTGTCCTCTCTAGTCAATACATAGGGTTTCCAGACCATTGTTTCTCCCTCTGACCATTTGTGACTCGTGTTATGAGTTGTCAATGTTGACCACACATAGTGGACTTCTTTGGTCATAGTCAGTGACGTACGCATCCTTTAGTTGGTCACTGTGCACGCTAGCCACACCAAGCCACTACGTTTTGAAGGTCTTTGTACTTTGTAGTTTATACTTAGTTTTCCCAACCCATTGTTTCCCCCTCTGACCATTTGTGACCCGTGTTATGAGTTTTCAACGTTGACATCACACTGTGAAATTCTTTTCGTCGTGGTTAGTGGCATATGCATACTTTGGTTTGTCACTGTACATGGTTGCCATGCCGTGTCACTACGTATTGAAGGTCTTTGTGATTTCTAGTTGATAGGTAGTGTTCCCAAACCATTGTTACCCCCTTTGATTATCTGTGACTCTTGTTGTGAGTCGTCGACGTTGACCACGTGAAGTGAAATTCTTTGGTCATGGTCAGTGACATATGCTTTCTTTGGCTGGTCACTGTGCATGCTAGCCACACTGTGCCACTACATATTGAAGGTCTTTGTACTTGCTAGTCGAGAACTAGTATTCACAAACCATTATTTCCCCCTCTGACCATTTGTGACTTGTGTTATGAGTTGTAAAAGTTGACCACACATAGTGACATTCTTTGGTCATGGCCAGTGACACGTGCCTTCTTTGGTTGGTCATTGTACATGGTAGCCACACCGTGCCACTACTTATTGAAGGTATTTCTCCTTGCTAGTTGTTACCTGGTGTTCCCAAACCATTGTTGTGCCCTCTGACCATTTGTGACTCGTATTATGAACTTTCAACTTTGACCACACACGGCGGATTTCTTTGGTCAAAGGCAGTACATATGCTTACTTTGGTCAGTCATTGTGCATGGTGGCCACACCGTGCTACTACTTAAAATTCTCCGCGACCATTGTTCCCCCCTTTGACCGTTTGTGTCTCGTTTTCTGGGTTGTGAATGTTGACCACCCATATTGAAATTCTTTGGTCATGGTCAGTGACATATGCTTAGGTTGGTTGTTTGGTGTGCATAGTAGCCACACCGTGCCACTACGTATTGAAGCTCTTTGTCCTTTCTAGTCAATACATAGGGTTCCCAAACCATTGTCTCTCCCTCCGACCATTCGTGACTTGTGTTATGAGTTGTCAATGTTGACCACACATAGTGGACTTCTTTGGTCATATTCAGTAAGGTATGCATCCTTTGGTTGGTCACTGTGTATGCTAGGCACACCATGCCACTACTTGTCGAAGGTCTTTTTCCTTGCTAGTTGATAACTAGTTTTCTCAACCCATTGTTTCCCCCTCTGACCATTTGAGACTCGTGTTATGAGTTGTCAACGTTGACCACACACTGTGAATTCTTTTGGTCATGGTTAGTGGCATATGCCTACTTTCGTTTGTCACTGTACATGGTTGCCACGCCGTGTCACTACGTATTAAAGGTCTATTTGTTTTCTAGTTAATAGCTAGTGTTCCCAAACCATTGCTACCCCCTTTGACTATCTGTGGCTCTTGTTGTGAGTTGTGAATGTTGACCACATGAAGTGAAATTCTTTGGTCATGTTCAGTAACAATGCATACTTTGGTTGGTCACTGTGCATGCTGGCCACACTATTCCCCTACATATTGAAGGTCTTTGTACTTGCTAGTCGATAACTAGTATTCACAAACCATTGTTTCCCCCTCTGACCATTTGTGACTCGTGTTATGAGTTGTCAAACGTGACCACACATAGTGACTTCCTTCCGTCATGGTCAGTGACATATGCCTACTTTGGTTGGTCATTGTACATGGTAGCCACACCGTGCCACTACATATAGAAGGTCCTTGTGCTTGCTAGTTGATACCTGGTGTTCCCAAACCATTGTTTCCCCCTCTAACCATTTGTGACTCATATTATGAGTTTTGAATGTTGACCACACACAGCGGATTTCCTTGGACAAAGGCAGTACACATGCCTACACTGGTCGGACTTTGTGCATGGTAGCCACACCGTGCTACTACTTATTGAAGGTCGTTGAACTTTCTAGTTGAAAACTAATATCATGAGACCATTGTTTCCCCCTCTGACCGTTTTTGACTCGTGTTATTGGTTGTGAATGTTGACCATCCATATTGAAATTCTTTGGTCATGGTCAGTGACATATGCCTAGTTTGGTTGTTCGGTGAGCGTAGTAGCCACGTCGTGCCACTACTTATTGAAATTTGTTGTCCTTTCTAGTCGATACATAGGATTCCCACACCATTGTCTCTCCCTCTGAACATTTGTGACTCGTGTTATGAGTTGTCAATGTTGATCAATCATAGTGGACTTCTTAGGTCATAGTTAGTGATGTATGCATCTCTTGGTTGGTCACTGTGCACGCTAGACACACCGTGCCACTACTTGTTGAAGGTCTTTGTACTTGCTAGTTGATAAGTAGTGTTCCCAACCAATTGTTTCCCCCTCTGACCATTTGTGACTCGTGTGATGAGTTTTCAACGTTGACCAAATGGTGTGAAATTCTTTTGGTCATGGTTAGGGGGGTATGCCAACTTTGGTTTGTCACTGTACATGGTTGCCAAGTTGTGTCGCTACGTATTAAAGGACTTTGTGCTTTCTAGTTGATACCTAGTGTTCCCAAACCATTGTTACCCCCTCTAACTATCCGTGACTATTGTTGTGAGTTGTCAACGTTGACCACATGAAATGAAATTCTTTGGTCATGGGCAGTGACAAATGCATACTTTGGTTGGTCAATGTGCATGGTAGCCACGCTGTGCCACTACATATTGAATGTATTTGTACTTCCTAGTCGATAACTAGTATTCACAAACCATTGTTTCCCCTCTGACCATTTTTTGACTCGTGTTATGAGTTGTCAAAGTTGACCACACATAGTGACATTCTTTGGTCATGGTCAGTGACATATGCCTAGTTTGGTTGGTCATTGTACATGGTAGCCACACCGTGCCACTACTTATTGAAGGTCCTTGTGCTTGCTAGTTGATACCTGGAATTGCCACACCACTATTTCCCCCTTTGACCATTTGTGACTCGTATTATGAGTTTTCAACATTGACCATACACAGTGGATTTCTTTGGTCAAAGGCAGTACATATGCCTACTTTGGTTGGTCATTGTGCATGGTAGCCACACCGTGCCACTACTTATTGAAGGTCGATGTACTTGCTAGTTGTAAACTAACATTCCGAGACCATTGTTTTCCCCTCTGACCATTTGTGACTCGTGTTATGGGTTGTGAACGTTGACCACCCATATTGAAATTCTTTGGTCATGGTCAGTGACATATGCCTATTTTGGTTTTTCGGTGAGCATAGTAGCCACACCGTGACACTACTTATTGAAGTTCTTTGTCCTCTCTAGTCAATACATAGGGTCCCCAGACCATTGTCTCTCCCTCTGACCATTTGTGACTCGTGTTATGAGTTGTCAATGTTGACTACACATAGTGGACTTCTTTCGTCATAGTCAGTGACGTACGCATCCTTTGGTTGGTCACTGTGCATGCTAGCCACACCATGCCACAACTTGTTGAAGGTCTTTGTACTTGGTAGTTGATACCTAGTTTTCCCAACCCATTGTTTACCCCTCTGACCATTTGTGACCCGTGTTATGAGTTTTCAACGTTGACATCACACTGTGAAATTCTTTTCGTCGTGGTAAGTGGCATATGCCTACTTTAGTTTGTCACTGTACATGGTTGCCACGCCGTGTCACTACGTATTGAAGGTCTTTGTGATTTCTAGGTAATAGCTAGTGTTATTATACCATTGTTACCCCCTTTGACTATCTGTGACTCTTGTTGTGAGTAGTCAACGTTGACCACGTGAAGTGAAATTATTTGGTCATGGTCAGTGACATATGCATACTTTGGCTGGTCACTGTGCATGCTAGCCATACTGTGCCACTACATATTGAAGGTCTTTGTGCTTGCTAGTCGATAAATTGTATTCACAAACCATTATTTCCCCCTCTGACCATTTGTGACTTGTGTTATGAGTTGTCAAAGTTGACCACACATAGTGACATTCTTTGGTCATGGTCAGTGACACCTGCCTTCTTTGGTTGGTCATTGTACATGGTAGCCACACCGTGCCACTACTTATTGAAGGTCCTTGTGCTTGCTAGTTGATACCTGGTGTTCCCAACCCATTGTTTTGCCCTCTAATCATCTGTGACTCGTATTATGAACTTTCACCTTTGACAACACACGGCGGATTTCTTTGGTCAAAGGCAGTACATATGCCTACTTTGGTCGGTCATTGTGCATGGTAGCCATGCCGTACTACTACTTAAAATGCTCCGAGACCATTGTTTCCCCCTCTGACCGTTTGTGTCCCGTTTTATGGGTTGTGAATGTTGACCACCCATATTGAAATATTTGGGTCATGGTGAGTGACATATGCCTAGTTTGGTTGTTCGGTGTGCATAGTGTCAGAACCTGAATCCGACAACAATACTTCCTTGGACTGACCTTTGGAAAAATGCACCAAGACATCCGGTGCAAGTCCACGAGTTCTGCTCCACACCCAACGGCCATAAACAAAACGGTACGTCATCAAGCAAAGAACCGAAGCCGTTGGAACAACATGCGAACATATTTGCGACGCGTCCGGCTAGCGTTAAGAAGCCGTTCTCACTACTGGTTTGTCCTGTTCTGAACTGTATATACAGAGGATGTTCATTCCCTCTCAAATTAACCAGAACAGTTCTGCTCATCTTGTTCCCCTTTGGTTCCGTGGCTTCGCCGCCGTATCTTTGCTCTGCTCGCTCCTTGCATTCTTTGTCTTCGCCAGCCCCTCTTAACACTTCGCTTCCTCACTCTCGCTCCTTCGCTCAGCTCTCATACTCTGCCAACCATCACTCATCTCGCCAGCACTCTTTCTCACATCAGCCGTCTACCTCAGCTATCTCGCCTCTCAGCTTCTATCAGCTTCCACGACAAACTCCTCGGACCGCCCTTGCCTACGTCACTCCGCTGACGTATGCTTGCGTGTTTTGACTCTTCTGTCTGCTTCTGCCGCTGCTGTTCTCGTGTCTGCATTCTTCTGACATGGTATCAGAGCATCAGGCAACATCACCTGCTGCCCCGTAACTACGTCATCGCTCTGCCGCCATCTTCCTGTCATCGCTTTCTCCTGCAATCCTCTGCCGCCGCTACCGAAGTCCCGCGCCGCGCTGCTTCGCCAGCAGCAGACATCAGCAGCTCTGCCTGACGAGTTCTCCGCGCTGAAGAAATGCCTCGTCATCCCAAGGAAGCCATGCGCCCATCTCCGCGACCGTGGCCAACAACCGGTGACCTGTCGCCCACATCAGCCGCAAGCAACTCTTGAGCCACTGCCTGCCGTCAACTACCAAGAAGCTTCCTGCCGCCTGCCGCCCGCTGTCCCTCATTACATCTGCCTCCGCCAGCATCTCCTCCTCCTCCACCTCGTCTCATCAGCTCCATCTACTACTTCTTGGCGTCATTCTCATCTCGCTCACATCTATCCTCTTGAGCCGCCTTCTCGCATTGCCTTCTCGCCTTGTCAGCAGCTGCAGCCAAAACTACGCCGTCAGGATATCGGACACCACTAGTCTTCCCGCTCCCATTTCCGAGCCAACTGGGGAACAAGCCGTCACTCTCCTGACATATGCGGTCTAGTATCACTGCCCGCTACCTGACTCCCTCTACTGCAACCAACTTCTTCCAGCTGACAGGATATCGGACACCACCAGTCTTCCTGCTCCCACTTCCGAGCCAACTGGGGAACAAGCCATCACTCTCCTGAACGCTAAAAAAAGTAGTTGTGTCGCTCTGCCTTCCTACCGCATCGTCTCCCATCTCGGCTCTCTCCGCTCGCGTTGCTCCCTGTCTCCCGCTTCCTTCAGTATCATCAGTCTTCGGTCTTCATCTTCACTGGCCTCCGTCATCCCTCCTCCTCCTCCTCGCTCCAGTTTCCTCTACTTCATCAGTCGCCCGTTCCTACCTCGTTTCTGCCTCTGCATCATCAGCATCACCCGCGCCGCCTTCCATCCATCATCCACATCAGCATCGCTTTATCGCGCACGTGGTTCCGCCCCTGCGCCCACTCATCAATCAACCGCTTCCGCAAATCGCTTTCAGCTCGGCACAAGGATCCGCCCGGTCGCATCCCCCATTCTGCGACGACCTGCGCCCACGCCGAAAACATCCGCAGCGCACGTGGTTCGCCTCTGCGCCCACTCAGTCATTATCAACTTCCACTTCAGCAATCATCAGCATCTGTGAAAGGCACTAGGATCTGCACCAGCTAGCTGCCCGCTTCCGCAGCAGCCTGCACCCACGCCAAAAGCAGATTTCTCGCGGCGCGTTGGCATCCGCCTTCCCCTTGCCGCATCTTACTCCCCTATCTTTCAAATCGCGCACGAGGTTCCGCCCCTGCGCCCACTCCATTATCCATCGCTCCTCCGCCATCATTTGCTTCCGCTCCGCTCGGCACAAGGTTCCGCCCGGTCGCATCACCCATTCCGCGACGACCTGCGCCCACGCCGAAAACATCCGTCGTGCACGCGATTTCGCCCCTGCACCCACTTCACCATCAATCATTCCTCCATCATCCACGACATTCTCTGCTCAACACAGAATTTGCCCTTTCGGACTGACAGTCTTGAAACAACAACTTCTCCTCGTCCACAACTTCCTCACCTACATCAGCTCAAGAATCTCATCACAACCATCAATGGGAAATCCTTGGGCGTACTGTCCATTCTTGGCTGAAGATGGCCAAAACATTCTTCTGTGGACACGAAGTATATGGTCCACGGGAAAACTTGTCTCAATTCGAGGGTATGGCTTTTGCGACCTCTTCCAAGGAAGCTTCAAGCACCTTCGGACTGCTCATACATCTCCCTCAGCACTTAACGCAGCAACCACCTCAGCCTGTGATCGACTGAAAATCATCATGCACCCCTCCTACCACACCCTAGTGGAAGAAGCAAGCAGCGCACCTTATCTCTGGTACAGGTTGCTACAAACAGCATGGGAAAGACAACACATCTCCTCAACAACTCTCCTCGTGACGGCTCTCCCTCCAATCCACTTGGACAAGCTGTACTACCGACCTCCTGGCCATGATCCCTCACAACCCACAAGAGAATCCATCAATCTGGCAACCTGGCAACGTGCGGCCTACTCACAGCTGAAGCCCTATCTACTGCATGGGTTCGCCATCACCAACGGACTGCTAGACGAACAGAAGTACTTTGGGAAAGTCTGCAGCACTGGTGAATTCACAAGAAAGCATGAAGGTTTCAACAGAGACATGCGGGAAGGACTGAAAGAACTCACTGAACCTGACCTGCATCCTCTGCTGACGAGGGAACCCGAAAACCTTGCCGGGATGTGGAGACAGCTGATCAGCCACTGTGGAGGCTACGTGCCACCTCGCCAAAACTACATCTACCAACAGCGAGCAACAATGATAGCTCCACCCATAAGGCGCTTCGCCATCAGATCAGCTCCAATTGAACTATGGCACAACTCTGGCACAACTCTGGCACAACTCTGGCAAAACTCTGGCACAACTCTGGCCAATCCCTGGCACAGCTCTGGCACAACTCTGGCACAACTCTGGCACATCTCTGGCACATCTCTGGGACAACTCTGGCACAACTCTGGCACAACTCTGGCACAACTCTGGCACAACTCTAGC
>SZWC01000525.1:0-25082 GCA_023375785.1 Penium margaritaceum
ACACACACACACACACACACACACACACACACACACACACACACACACACACACACACACACACACACACACACACACACACACACACACACACACACACACACACACACATACACACACACACGTAAACACAAACAAATATACACACACACACACACACTCACACATACGCCACACACACAAACACACATGGAATCTACCCGCAGGCATAGAGATCCACATACTCACTTTCTATCATAGCACATGACAAGTTCTAGAGTAGTAAGGGCGGCAGTTATGCCATGATGTCTAATACAGAGAAGATGTGAGAAACAAGGAGAATTTTACCTAAGTAGGGGTGTACCTAAAGGGCCAACATATGATCAGAACTAGTACAGAACAAAAAATCGGATTTGGCATGGTTAGTGTAAGCATAATGAGGGGTTAATCTTGTCTATTCTAGTACCTCCCCCTTCTTAATCATAGAGCTATAAAAGGAGAACGTAAATGTATTTGTAGTTTTCTGCCATGAAAAAGTACATGAAATATCTCTTTGCTTATGACATCCTTCTATTTCTCTTCAAACCCCCTCGTTCTGTGTTTGGTACACTAACCACATGTATTATAGATATTTGGAAGAGGAGGGGCTCAATCAGCAATATTTGGTACCAACATTTGTTTTTTCCCTAAACAATGAATAACTATGAGGCAAGGGTAAGAAAGGATGATGAACACTGTAGATGTCATCCTTGGCGAGACCCTTCCAATATACAAGAGTCGTGCTCATTATTTGTAGACTTCTGCATGTTTTAGTCTCTCCAATGCTAGACCCCGGGCTCAAGATTCAAAGTGGTGGGACCTATGTCCTTGGGAGCCACACCGTATGAAGATTCTCAACAAAGAACCATCTAGGTATGGGAGCGGTACGTATTCTCCTCGCTGGCACTATTGTGTTAAACTCCCTGAAATCTCTTTTGGTCATGGAGGGTACTACTGTTCCACGTCAAGGTATTTAAGTTGTAGTAGATTATTGCCACAAGTTTTTCTCTGGGCTACATATGGTGTTGGCCCAAGTGAAAATCAGGGATCCCCACTCTACGTGTCTTGTGATTTGAAGGTCCACAATCCTACTGACAGGTGGACATGATCTGTGTGCACGTGATTTCCAATGCCATTGCATCATATCCTTGTGGTTAGACCACCTGCTGGATATACAAGCATGTTTTTGTCAAGCATTCCACCTTATTCTTTATCCCAAACCATTTTTGTTCTGACCCTTCTTCAACATGGTATCATTGCTAGGAATTCCTTCACTTTTGGGTCTTTCCTTCCTCCTTTTCTCTTCCGCCCTCAATTATTCCCGAGGTCCTGGCTTCCTTTCCTGTTTGAATTGTCTGTATCCAAGTGCGTGACATGTCCTCCTGCCGTTGGTGATGACCGACCCGCTTGCTTCTTGTGGGGCATTTTGTCCATGCTATTGGCGCCCGTGAAGCCCTATCTTCTCCTGGTCCCGCATAAAGGCATTCTACATTTTTTTCCTTTCTTTTTTCTTGGCACGCGTGGTTCCCTTCCTCTTGCTTGATGCGCGTGGCGCGTCTCCATCCCAAACCACAGTTTTTGCTCCCCCCCATATCTCCTCTTCTGTGACCCCCTGAATTCCCTCCCTCCATATCTTGCCCCTTCCCTCTTGACACCTAGCCCTCCCTCTCCGCTCTTGTTCCCCTTTCCATGCCTGCCCTCCCCCTTTTCACTCTTACCCTTCATCCACCTGCCCATCCTTTGCCCATCCCCCATTCCGTTAACCCCTTTTCCCCCACTCGGTTCCCCCTTTCTCTGTCCTCATTTTCCATCTCTCCGTCCTACCCATCTCTCTCTCTATCTCTCTCTCTCTCTCTCTCTCTCTCTCTCTCCCTCTCTCCCTCCCTCTCTCTCTATCTCTATCTATCTCTATCTACTCCATTTTTCTGATCCCTCTCTCCATTCTCTCTCTCTCTCTACCCATTCTCCCTTCCTTTTCATTTCCAGCACATCCCGCCCTCCTCCGCTCCTCCTCCGCCTATCCTTCCCCTTCTCCCTCCCTTTACCCCTCTCTTGCTTCCTCCTTCTGCCCACCCTCCCCTTCAACTCCCCTCTGTCCCATCCTTGCATTCTCATCCCCCTCCACGAGGCACCCCCCCTTTCCTCCTCCCTTCCTCCCTCCTCCACCCACCATTCCTCGTCCTTTGCTCCCCATTACCCCCTCCCTTTGCTCCTCCCTCTGTACTCTGTGCTCCGCCCCTCCGTCCCGTCCTCACATTCTCACCCCCCTCCTTCCCTCCGCCCATCCCCTAACCCCTCTCGCACTTACCTTTTCATCTCTGCCAACACCTTCCTCTACCCCTTCCCCCCCTCTCACCTTCCCTCCTCTCGTATGCACATCCTATTGAGTTATGGTTAATCACCCTAAATTCATACACTCGACAATTGGTGTATCAAAAAGTGTATTCTTGTGTGCAGACATTTTTCAGAAATCATTAACATCAATTCATGTCACTTGAGTCTAGACATACATTCCTTATATGAGGTGTTACTTATCATTGATTATATGTACTATGTACTAGTTTTTGTTACAAGTCCATGTTCAGTAATATGTTCACTTCCCAATACACTTGTCAATACACAGTTTTAGGGGTGACGTGATCAGTCATATATGATCCTATTATCCTCCTCTACCCTCTCTCTCTCTCTCTCTTTCTCTCTCTCTCTCTCTCTCTCTCTCTCTCTCCCTCACCTTCCTTCCTTCCTTCACTGCTCCTTCCCTCCCATCCCTGGCCTTCACCCTCCCTCCTCCCATTCTACCCCCTTCCTTCGTCCAGCACCCCTTGCCCTGCGTCCGCCCTTTTCCCCATCCTCGCATTCTCACCCCCCTCCACCAGCGACACTCCCTTTCTTCCTCCCGTCCTCCCTCCTCCACCCACCCTTNGGGGGGGGGGGGTGTGGTCAAGTTGTGCGGACCCACCCCCCCCTGAGGTCGAATTGTATTGGAGGAGTGTATATGGAGGTGTATCGGGAGAGGGGAGGACTTCGTGAACAAGTGTACAAATACACTTGCGTCTGTTGTCTATTCCCTGCAAGATACTCCATGCGATACACTCTCCCAATACATTCACCGTGTCTTATGGGGGAGGGGGTGTTGTTTCTTTGCACGTATTCTGGCACTCGCTGTTGGGGCGTTGTTTCTATGCTTGTTCCTATGCTCAAAATCCGGCACTTCGTCGTGAAGCACGGAAAGAAATGTGTGGGCATAAGTACCTTAACTCCTTATCTTCTATATAGGCCGTCCAGATCGATAGATCGACGCTCGCAGATCTACTTANNCCCCCCCCCCCCCCCCCATCTCCCGAAATCTTTGTATTGGGTGCAGTTTACTGGGAAGTGTATCTGGAGGGATCTGAATTATCGCACAAGTGTATGATTTTAAGCCCGCATACGATACAAGCCCCGATGCATTCGTGAAATACAATCGAGGAGTTCAAGGGGGTGGGGGGTAGGGGTGGAGGCAGGGCGAGACAGGAAAAAACCTTTGTGTACGGCGTTCACAATCTCCACGATACACTACCCAATACAAGGTCGAGATACAATTGGGTAGATAGAGGGGGGGGGGAGGCGGGGGGAGGGGGGAGCGATTGGGGACAACAATCGACTCCGAGAGAATTACATTCGCAGTAGTTGCGAAAAGCAACCAAATGTCCTGTTCGCTCTCAAATGACTTCTCTACCTACATTCTGGGTTTCGAATACACGTTGTGCATGATAGAAATACCCAAATAAACATTTAAAGACATAAATAGGTTAGCCCGAAAACTATTGAGTATTTTATTAATTGAAACAGAGATTTTTTAGTGGAAAGTTTTATTACTACAATGGTCACTTTTACTGTAGGGAAAACTATAGTTGTTCACTTAAAAACCAACGATTTAACAAGTGCATGAATGCTGGTAAACTTCTAGGAAGGGAAGATAATGGTGGAGTAGTATACATAAGAAATGAAGTGTATAAAAGTGGGACGATTAACCATACCTCCATCACTAATGAGATGAGAAGTTCGACCACTTTCCATAAGCTGTGAATGAGCTATCTTGAGTTGTTTCAAACCTTTGGCACTATTTGGTGGACTTCTCGTTGACGCAAGACCTTTATGATGACACAACGTGATATTCTCAACCCCCCCCCCCAACTTCTTCACAGGTTTTGTCAAATCAGCCTCATCGCTTGACATTACATGCGTCGCTGGATTTGGGCTCAGTCACGCCGCGTTCGTCTTTCCATTATTGTATACATGTCATCACCTATCTTAAAAAAGCACGCATCGATGATTACTGACTGCTCAGATTGCTCATATTTCTCATCAGATTTCCNCTCTCTCTCTCTCTCTCTCTTGTAATCCTCCCTTGCTCAGCCTGCCCCCTCCCTGCATACCTCCCTCTTTACCCTCCTCCTTCCTCTCTCATGTGGTCCCTACCTCCTTGCCTTCTTTCCTACCTCCCTCACTGCCTCCTTGCTCCCTCCCTCTATACCTCCTTTTTTCCCCTTCCTCACATTCTCTCTCCCATTCTCTCACACTCCCTCTCTCTCTCTCCCTTCCTCCTTCCCTCCCTAGCTCTCTCTATCTCCCTCTCAATCTCTCTATCACTCTCTCAATCTCTCTCTTTCTCTCCCCCTCTCTCTCTCTCCCTCCGTCCCTCTCTCTCCATCTCTCTCTCCCTCCCTCCCATCATCCCTCCTCCACCCCTCCCTCTCTTGATCCCACTCCCACCCTAGTCCCTTGTGCCCTCTCCCCTCCCTCCTCTCTCCACCTCTCTCCATCTTCCTCTCCCTCCCTCCCTTGCTCCTTTCCCCTGCCCCTCCGCCTTTCCGCTCGTCCTTCCGTCCATCTGTCTACTGACTACTGAGTACCAGTCTCTTCACATTCTCCATACCTTCTTTTCAAATCGTGGTGGTGATTTCTTGGGCGAGATGGACACCTTATTTTCTAAGCACAATGCTTTTCATTAGCTCCCCATCTGACTACACCATAGTAGAACGACGTGTTTAAGTGCTGAAACCGCAACGTGGAAGATGCTATCTGTGCCATGTGGTTTGAGTGCGATCTTCTAGAGTCCTTTACGTTTGAGGGGTCCTCTTAATTGACATGGGTCTAGTCAGCTTGCCGCACGGTCCTCTTCTGAACCATGTCACCCCTTACAAGCTGTGGTTTGGCCATCGTGCTGATCACCGTTATGCTCACGTCTGGGGGTCCCTAGCCTACACCTGGTACACCAAGGGCAAGCCAGGGTCTAGGATCTTACCTTGGAATTGTATGCATTTCCTGAGAATTTCTCCGCGGTCGAAGGCCTGGCGCTTTTGGGACCCCGCTCGCCATCACATCATCAAGTGTGTCGAGGCTCTCTTCTTTGAGGCTCTCACTGACCGCGGCCTGTCCAACATTTTTTTGTTGGCTGCCGACCACGACCTCACCTTGTCAGAAGAATGCAAGTGTGAGAACGACAATAGCAGAAGCAAGCAGAAGCAGCGGAACGTGCACAACTGCGTCGGTACGATGAAGGAAGCAGAAAGGCATGAGCGGTTCTGAGGAGTTAGTCGCAGAGCTTAAGGAAGGCTGAGGTACCGAGAATGAGAGGTAGATAGACGCTAGTAAGAGAGAGCAAGGGCGAAGTGAGTGATGGACCGGCAGGTGCTTGAGCGAAGGGTGACGGAGCAAAGAGCTGCAAGGTGAGAGTTGTTGGCAAAGACAGGATGGGCGAGGTGCAAGCAGAGCGAAGACACGGCGGCAAAGCCGTGGAACCAGAGGGAAACAGGATGCGAAGAACTGTTTTGGTCAACTCAAGGGAATGAACATCCTCAGTATAAAAAGGGAAGAACATGACAAAGTAGCAAAGCAACGGCTTCTTTCCGCTAGCCGAACGCGGGTGACAGGTGTCACTTTATTAGGGGATGTCTTGACCATTTTTTCTCAAAAGATGTCTCGGTTGAGAGCCGTTGTTCAAGCTGGTTCGGTCCAGGACCTGAACCGTTATTGAGATGTCTTACCGGTGTGCTCTACTGACACCCTCGGTCACACCGATAAGTTCAGAGGTGGATACATCTCCAGTGGCATTACGTGTTGTCTCCTAAGGAGCCTTCTGGGGGAGCGTGTTCTTTGTCTGTAGAGGGTTCTGGTGTTGGAGGGGAAGTTGATGGCAACGAAGGAGGAGAAGGAAGCCGTTACGGGTTGAGTCCTCGGGGTATGTACCCCCTTTGTACTCTTCTTCGGCGTTTTGTTTGTTTGGCAGGTTCTCCCTGTGCACAAAATTCTTCAATGTTTTCCACAATGGAAGGGATGTTCAGACCTCCAGATATAATAATGTTGTGGAATGGGAGGTCGGTGGTTGTCAGTAGAAGAGCTCGGGCTTGGTGAAGGGCGTGGTAGTAGTTTGCACGGTAGACTCGGTCTTGGCGGGCAGACCAGATCACTTGGTCTATGAACAGTCGCTTGAGGCAAAAGTCACGGACTGTCACTCTTCGAGTGACACGCATCAATGCGTCCTCCCATTCCCTGAAGTTATTGTCTTCTTCATCGACAAACTCGAGTACTGGGATGTCACGAATTAGAGCGACTACGTGTCGATGTGTGTCACGCTGTCGGAGCCGGCGGACCCATCTACGGAAGTTTTCGGGGGGTTCACGGCTGAACATGGTTGGAGAGTTCAGGTGCAAGGATGAGCAGTTTGAGGGTGTGTGGCTGACAGTAAAGGCAGAGGGAGATGAAGATTGAGAAGAAAAGGGGAGTGAAGGAGGAAAAGCGAAGTGAAGCAATGGCTGATGACGGAGAGACGGGGTTGCGAAGGTTTTGGCATGAGCACGAGACATTGCAACAGGCGAGGCGACCGAGCAGATTCTTGTAACAAGTGGAGAGTGATGATGGGAAGGAGGGGGAGCAGATGTTTAGCCTAGTGGACGCGGGGATGATTCCTCGTGTACTTGCAAGGGGTTCGGCATAGGTGCAGGTCATTGCAATACGGGTGATGCGACCAGGCAGATCCGTTTGCCGAGCAGATGAACATGGATGATGACGGCAAAATGATTGATGGCGGAGTGGGCGCAGGGGAAAATCACGTGCGCTGCGGAAGTTTTTTCATGGGCGCAGGTCATTGCGAAGTAGGCGATGCGACCGGGCGGACCCTTGTGCCGAGCGAATGATGAAACCGGATGATGACGGAGAGATGTTTGATAGCTGAGTGGGCGAAGGGGCAAAACCGCATGCGCTGCAAAATATAGGAGTAGAATGCAGCAAGGGGAAGGTGAGAGCCAACGCACCATGAGAAATCTGCTGCTGGCGTGGGTGCAGGCGGCTGTGAAGCGAACAGCTAGCGCGTGCAGGTCCTTTGCTGGCCACAGATGCGGATGATTGCAGATGACGGTGGTGGAAGCTGATGATAAGGAAGTGGACGCAGGGGCGAAACCACGTGCGCCGTGGAAATTTCGGCATGGGTGCAGGTCGTCGCAGAACAGGCGATGCGACCGAGCGGATCCTTGTGCCGAGCAGATGAAAAAAAGTGAGTGATGGCAGAGAAATGATCGATGATAGAGTGGGCGCAGGGGCGAAAACACGTGCGCTGCGGAGGAATGATGATGATGAGGATGAAATGGATGTGGAGGCGGCTTGATGAGGCGGAGGAAGCTGGGACGAGGCTGATGCGAGGAAAATGATTAATTTGAGCGGAAGATGAAGAGAATGTACAGAAACTTATGGCGAAGAGGCTGAAGAGGATGAAAATGGTGCTGCGAGAGTGATGGAGAAGCGATGGCAGGAGGAGGATGGTGAACTCGTGATGAGGGTGATGGAGGAGCAGTAGCAGGAGGCAGGCATCCAGTTCCTTTAGTTGTCAGGAGAGTGACAGCTTGTTCCCAGTTGGCCCGAGACCGACGGGCAGGAAGACTGTTGGTGTCCGATGTCCTGACAGCAAGAGGAAATCGGCTGCGGCAGGGCAATTTGTGAGGTAGGCAGTGATGCCGGTCCGTGGATCAGGAGAGTGACAGCTTGTTCCCCAGTTGGCCCGAGACCGGCGAGCAGGAAGACTGGTGGTGTCTGATATCCTGGTGGCGGAAGGCAGTATGCTGTTGCTGACGATGATTGGAGGTGGTGCGAGAGAGCGGCTCGAGGTAACGAACGCGAGGAAGCTCAGGTGGATGGGGCGGATGGAGCAGATGCAGCAGATGAAGAAAATGAGGAAAGCAGAGGTGCTTGTGGAGGCTGAGATGATGAGAGGTAGCGGGTAGCGAGCGGCAGGAAGCTTCCAGGAAGATGACAGCAGGTGGCAACTTGAGAGCTGCTTGCGACTGTCATTGACGAGTTCCCGATTTTTTAACCACGGGCGGGAGATGGGTGCACGGTTTGATCAAGAGAATGAGTTATCACTTCAACGCAAGGTGCAATCCAGGCAAAGCTGCTGATGTTAGCTGCTGACGAAGCCGAGGAGCGCGAAGTGGTGATGGCGCGGTAGACGAATGCTGGAGGGAGGAGTGTAGCAGTAAGCGATGAAGCGTTGACTGGGTCACGGGGCACCAGGAGATGTTGCCTGATGCTCTGTTACCATGTCAGAAGAATGCAAGCATGAGAACGACAATAGCAGAAGCAAGCAGAAGCAACGGAACGTGCACAACTGCGTCAGTACGATGACGGAAGCAGAAAGGCACGATCGGTCCCGAGGAGTTAGTCGCAGAGCTTGAGGAAGGCCGAGGTACCAATAACGAGAGGTAGACAGACGCTAGTGAGAGAGAGCGAGGGGGAAGTGATTGATGGGTTGGCAGGTCCTTGAGCAAAGGGTGATGGAGCAAAGAGCTGCAAGGTGAGATTGGTTGGCGAAGACAGAATGGGCGAGGTGCGAGCAGAGTGAAGACACGGCGGTGAAGCCGCGGAACCATAGGGATCAGGATGCGAAGAACTGTTCTGGCTAAATCGAGGGAATGAACATCCTCAGTATAAAAGGGATAGAACAGGACAAAACAGCAAAGCAACGGCTTCTTTCCGCTAGCCGAATGCGGGTGACAGGTGTCACTTTATTAGGGGATGTCTTGACCGTTTGTTCTCAACGGATGTCTCGGTCGAGAGCCGTTGGCCAAGTTGGTTCGGTGCAGGACCTGAACTGTTATTGAGATGTCTTATCGTTGTGCTATACTGACACCATATATGACCAATCACCTCACCCCTAAAACTGTGTATCGAAAAGTGTATTGGGAAGTGAACATATCAGTGAACATGGACATGTAACAAAAACTAGTACATAGCACATGTAATCCATTATAAGTGACACCTTATATGAGGAAATTATGTTTGGGCTCTAGTGACATGAATTGATGTTGGTGATTTTTGATAAATGTTTGCATATATGAATACACTTTTTGATACACCAATTGGTGAGTGTATGAATTTGGGGTGATTAACCATAACTCACTGACACACATGTGTGGCTTCTTGGCAGATGGGGCAGTCTAGATCCACGAATGGGTCCATCCAAGCCTCCTCATCCACAGTCCAGTCTCTATCTGATGATGATCGAGCCATTTTGTACTAGTGGAAGTATCCCCAGTGACACCTCATCCTCTGCCTACACGTGCTTCCCTTACGTGCAAGCCAGCTCCTATCCATGATCATTATGCATTCTCTGCCGGTCCTCGTGAGCCTAGAGCGCTTGTAGTTGTGGACCACCCATTTGCTGTGTAGCCTGAGGTACGCACCTCAGCTTCAGGCTCCTTGCGTGAGCCTGGTGGTCAACTTCGACCAAGGGCATCTAGGACTCAGTAGGCAGCCGACTCGTCACCTAGACGCCCCACTCGCATGTTTCGAGTAGTGAGCCTGGCACGAAGATCCTTGGCCTGAGTGTCCATGCAAACTACATTGAGGTACATCCAAAGTGATCTATCGGTCACGAGTCAGTCTCCCTAGAGTTCTTGGTCAATTGAGATGTCGCAGCCGGCCTAGTCATGGTCAAGCCAAGTGTGGATGTATGTGTCTTAGCCACGTAGAGCCCTCCCTTTACGATGCTTGATCTAGGCACGTTGAATGAGGCACTCTCAGCTCAAGATGCAGAGTTGTCGCGTGATGGTAGTGAGGATGAGCTGAGAGTCATCCATTAGCATGGTGTGTGTGAGCTTGTCGACCTCCCGCCTATGCGGAAGACTGCAAGGGCCAAGTGGGTCTTTCACAAGAAGGTGAATCCTAATGGTACACTGGGTCGCTACAAGGCTCTCTTGATATCCAAAGGGTTCTCATAGGTTGAGGATGTAAATATCACAGACACGTTCGTACCCGTTGGCCGCATCACCACTGCTCACGTTAAATTTGAGGTTGTTGCTCACCATTACAGTAAGCTACATCAGATGGATGTGAACAACACGTTCCTCCATGGCAGCCTAGAGGAAGAGATCTACATGGTCCAACGACCTGGCTTCGAGCTCGAAGCCAAGCTCTAGTGCTTGTGCAAGCTAATGTGCGACCTGAGACAGTCACCCCGATGCTAGAACCGGGAGATGACCAGCACACTAACATGTGCAGGCTATGTGCATAGTGACGCCAATTCATCCCTCTTTCAGAAAGGGACACCTGAGAGCTTCACTTCCAACCTCTTGATGACGTCTCCTTTGATGGGGGCTATGAAGGAGGCAAAGAAAATCCTTGAGGTTGCCTATAAAAATAATGGTCTTGGACATGTAGCTGCTTTCCTTACGATAGCTATCATGCATGATCGTCAGCATCAGACTCTCTTGATGCATTGTGCACGTTACGCTTGCATTGCAGGGGAGCGGTTTGTTGACCTCCTTTTCGCTGTTCCCACATTCTCTACCTCCATCATACCAGATGGGTAGGATGCCCTGAAGGTTGATGATACAACACAGCTTGGGGAGCGGCTTGTTGTGACTTTGTACTTTCACCTTCTTGCCTCCTTCATGTACTCGGCCACAACCACATGACCTGACATTGCCTTCACTTTCAACGTCCTTACATAGTTTTGTCACGGAACTGTGAGTGGCATGAGGAATGGCAAGGTCAGCTAGACACAAGATGGAAGGTTCCGGGAAGATTCCATGCGACTCGAGGAGCAAGCAGTACAGATTATGCGATAGGAGAGTCAAAGCTGGAGGCAATGCGGAGGGACAAGCAATGCGGCAATGGATGATAGCACGAGGATTGAATGAGCATGAGCTCGTGGGGGCACTGCCGAGGCGCGGGCCGCGAGGCCGTAGGGCCAAGGCACGAGCATGCGGGAAGCAAGGGCCGCAGCGACGAAGCGCGGGCCGCCATAAGGAATGATTCTGATGGATGAGGGCCACAGCGTAGACATGCGGGCCAAAAGCAAAGTTACGACGAGGATGCCGCAGCGTCACGGTGCCAGCAGAAGGGCCTATTGGTCCAGCTTGCCGCAGTGCATGTGCGCGGGCTGGCAGGACAACCACGCCTAAGTGCCTTGATACATCTGAGCGGGCTACGAAGATGCAAGCGGAGACAAAAGAGATGAGGAGCTGGAAGACCTGGTGGCGGGCCATAAGGCCGAGCCAGAGTGGGGGCAGGGCGAGAGCCCGGGCCGAAGATAAAACCATAACTTGATGATTGAATGACCGCAAAAGGGTAACCAGAAAGATACAAGGAACATGCATAAGTACCAGGAGTCCTATTCCTATCCTAGTCCTACGGCTAAGGTGGGTGATACGCTAGTCGTAGCCGCAACCACCTTGCTACTGTTGCTGCTTCTGCAGAGGGTGGAGTCGTGAAGTGACTCTACACAGGTCCCGAGCACGGCTTTGGTCGAGCGGGTTGTCTGCTATACACAGATTGGGTTTTGGCGGGCAGCTTGTCTCTTTTGTTTGTTGGTGTGTAGTGAGGACCGAACCGCGCAGTCGTTGAGGAGCGCGCGCTCTTGCCGATAAGCGTTGTTGTGAGGGAGAGGCTGCCGTTGAGGCCGACGGACGTCTCGTTGTTGGTGCGATGGCCGGTTGACAGAGCTGGATTGCGGGCTGACCGTTCTGGCTTATTATGATCCACCGGAGAGGTGACCCAGAACTCCGACGGGCATTTAAATAATTGTGCTGTGTCTGAATGGGGTTGGATAAGGAAGAAGAGGACTCTTTTACCCTTCTACAAGATTGTGGTCTGTGACTTGTGTGGATGTAGATATTTTCAAACACGTTTTTGCACTGTCCTCAGGTGAGAGTCCTTCATGCGGCTGTGCGAGTGGTGCGGTACGTGGTTTCCACACAGTACCTTGGACTCTGGTTTCGATGGCCGTGTTCCGTGTTAGTCAACCACTACACAGATAGTGACATGGCTTGGAGCCCTAATGGGCATTGTCACACATGCTACGTGTTCGTGCTATGTGGCACCGTTGCATCGTGGCACAGCGGCAAGCAGGGCTGCATCGCACATAGCTCATTAGAGGTTGAGTAGGTAGGCAGGGGCAAAGAGAACAGCTTACAAACGCACACCGACCGCACTCACAGCCTTCTTGAACAAGTCGCGCTTCAGTGCCTTTGTCAAGAAGACAGCCAATTGTCGTGTTGTCTCAACCCATACGATGCTGACGCTACTGTCGTGTAACAAAGAACGCAAATAGTGATACTCAATATTGATGTCCTTTGTGCGCTTGCAATGCATGCCGTCATTTTCAACGATGGCCATGGCACTCTCATTGTCACAATGTAAAGTGATGGATGCAACGGAATGATATAACTCAGACAACCAACGATGCAACCACACGCTCTCACACGCGCCCAAGCCAAGGACCACATACTCAGCCTCAGCAGTGCTATGTGCAATGCAGCCCTGCTTGCCACTATGCCAAGACAGAGTCATGCCGCCAACCAGAAAGATCCAGCCGGTGCGGATCTTGCCCTCCTGGCTGCCTGCGCAGTCACTGTCAGTGTAGCCCACCGCGACAACAAACGGCCGTCGGCAGAACATGAGGCCTCGCCACGGAGTTGAAACGACATGGTGTAGTACGTAAATTGAGGCCTCAAAATAGAGGCGATGCGACTCCTGGGAGAACTGAGCCAGGAGGTTGACTACGAACGTAATGTCTGGACGTGTCGTTGTTGCCAAGAACATCAGTGACTCAATGAATCACACATACGTGGTCCCGTCAACTGGCTCCTCCACAATGGCTAGGTCAGGGCTCTTCAGCTTCCTGTGGCCATCGGGTGACATGGATGAGGATGCACTCAGTACGAGGGGCGGAACCTCGGTGAAGCGAGCGGATAGGTTATGGACGTAGGCGGCCTAATGGACGTGTAGGACACCTTAGAAGCAATCATGCTCCAGTTCCATGTCCAGGAACACTCGGGCAGGCCCAAGGTCCTTTATCTAGTAAGCGGCGTGTAGCAGGTCCTTGACGCGCTGGATGGCAGTTGCATCCAGCGAAACAATGAGGAGGTCGTCAATGTAGATGTGAATAACGATAAAGGTCAATCGTTGTTCTCACAATCTTCATCGCAGGCTGATGAAGATTGTGGGGTCTGTAGTGTTGCGAAGGACGCCTTCGTGCGACTAATCTCCTAGTTCCAGCAGTGAGGCGGCTACTTCAGGCCATAGAGGGCCTTCCACAGCCGCCAGACCTTGTCGTTGCCATCGTCGAAGCTTAGGGGCTGCACCATGTAGAGTTATTTGTCCTCCAGCGAGTCATGGAGGAAGGCGTTACTCACGTTCATCTGATGTAGCTCCCACATATACTGGACAACAAGACCGAATATCACCCGTCTAGTGGGGAACTGACCGACCGCAAGAAAGATCTGGTCGTAGTCGACCTTCGGGAGAAAACCCCTTGGCCGTGAGACAGGCCTTGTATTTTCCAAGGATCTGTCGGGATTCCACTTGCGCCGAAAGACCCACTTGCCGCAGATGGCCTTGCGACCGGGAGGGAGGTTGACGAGGTCATAGACCTGGTGTTGTCGGATGGCGGCAAGCTCGTTGGTGCATGCAACATTCTAGTGTGCGGCCTCGGGGATGGTACGAGCCTCGTGCAGAGCGGCAGGATCCTCCGGGCGTGGCGTGGGGCGGACAGTTAGGGCGTGCAAGTCCCGAGCCCGGGGAGGTATGCGCACAAGCGCAACCGCAGCGGCATGCTGTTGCTCCTGATGGAGCATGGCATAGCCCAGTGTGAAGCCCGGGCGGAGGTCTACAGCAACAGCCAATGTGGCCAAGCCGAGGGCCTTGGTTCCAGGGTTCCCACTCATAACTGTGGGATTGGCTCTGTCAAGGGTCGAGGAGACTCGTGGGGCGACAGGGGGCCGTGGCGCAAAAATGCGCTATGCGGTGGCCTACGTGCTCACTGACGGTCTGGATTAGAGGCTTCCGCCTACGCCACGCGTGTAGCGCGGCAGGGCAGGAGGCGGAGGAGAGGGGACGGCTGGGAGTGGGTCGGTCGGTGTCTCGGGTGTGCCACGAGGTGGCTCGGAGGGGCCAGCGGACGCGGACAGGGTTGCCAGCCCGGAGGGGCCAGCAAACACGGACGGGGCTGCCAGCCCAAAAGGGCCGATGAACGTAGACACAGCTGCCGGCCCAGAGGGGCCGGTGGACGCGGATGGGGCTGTCGGCCCTGAGGGGCTAGCGAATGTGGACGGGGTTGTCGGCCCGGAGGGACTAGTAGACGCAGATGGGGCTACCGCCTGGAGGGGCCAGCGGACGTGGACGGGGCTGACGGCTCGAAGGGGTCACTAGACGCGGACGGGGCTGCCGGCCCGGAGGGCCCAACAGACGCGGACAGGGCTACGGGCCCGGAGGGGCTAGCGGACGCGGACAGGGCTGCCAACCTAGAGGGGCTAGCGGATGCAAAAAGGGTTGCCGGCCCGGAGGGGCCAGCGGACACGGACGAGGGTGCTGGTCGGGAGGGACGAGCGGACGCGGACGGGGTTGCCAGCCCGGAGGGGCCAGCGGACGTAAAGCTGGAAGGAACTGGCGACGTCGATGTACCGCCCAGAAGTAGCAGGACGGAGGACAGACTCACCACTCCCCCACACAACGGGAGGGACATTGATGAGCCGGAGCAAACAAGGTCATAGGGAAACATCTCCTCAAAGAAGAGGACATCCCGCGATTCAATGCTATAGTGCCGGGAGGGATCCCAGAAGTGCGAGGCTTTGGATTGATGCGAGACGCCAAGGAAGGTGCCGAGGCGCATGTGGGGAGGCAAGCTTACCGCCTTGTTGTGGGGCGGGCATTCACACAACGGCCATGCAGCCCTAGACGCGAGCGAAGCGGAGGTCAGCCCGTCAACCACACTAGTGCTGGTTCGGCGTTGAATGGCGAGAAGGGGTCCGTGGGGAATTTGGTTCCGGACCGAGGTCATGTAGGCCATGGCCTTGAAGTAGAATCCATTAGAGAGACCCGATTCGACCCACATAGTGCGTACAGAGTCTACCATTGTGCGGTTCCACCGCTCGGAGATGCCATTTTGGACTGGCATACAAGGGGTCAACGTCTCATGATGGATTCCACGGGAAGCGAGGAAGGTCACGACCTCTCCCATGAACTTGCCGCTGCGAGCAGAGCGGAAGCGGTGAAGAGGACGACCATACTCGCACTCCACACTGAAGAGCCAGTCCTAAATGATGGGAGCGACATTGCTCTTCTGTCGAAGGTAGAAGACCCAGCAGTAGTGGGAGTAGTCGTTGGTGAGGGTGAGGACATAGCGTCCGTCCTCCCTGAAAGACTCTGTGGAGAGGGGGCCCATGTCATCGGAGTGGATCAAGTCCAAAGAGCTGATGCACGGGAGGACGATAGAGGGTAAGTCAAGCGGTGTATCTTCCCCTGAGCACAGTCAATGCACTCAGTGGGACACGACGAGGAAAAAGAGGCACGGTCAAGGCCGTGGGCCGGCCGTGTGCGAAGCACGCAGTCGATGGCGGCCGCGTGGACGTGGCAGAGGCGGCAGTGCAGAAGGCGGGTGTGCTGTGAAAAGAGCGTACCAGTGACAAACACATGGCCTGTGTCACCCGATGGGGAGGAAACATAGGGAGGGGAGGACAGACAAAACGTGCCATAGGTTGCCACGGGTGATGGCGTGCAGGACGACACGACCGGATGGACGCAACGACACAGTGCCAACACCACGCAAGTGCAAGACGTCCATGCTCATGCAGACGAGGGCGGTGACGAACAGGAGGCTAAGCTCAAGACTAGGAATAAAGATGACATTAGTCACAAAGACGTTCCCAGCGGGACCACGGAAGTGAACAGTGCCGACGCCGCGGACAGGTAACACCTATCTAGAGCCCGTCCGGATACCGGACACATCACCAACAGGACCAACCACACCGTAGGCCTTGCGAGAGGCCGTCGTGTGATGCGTGGCGCCAAAGTCAATGAACCAGGTCTCGGCAGGGTCCTGGACTAGTGTCGCCAGGTCGCTAACCGTCACAAGGCAATGGACAAGAGATGCGGATGCGGTGGATGAGGAAGCAAGACACGACCATAATTCAGTCTCTATCATGCGAGGCAGGGCAGGGGAACTGGAGGTAACGCAACTCGCACTTGAAGGAGAGGACCGATTAGGCCGAGCTGGAGCGCGATGAACTTCTCCAACTGGTGCTCATGCGTAGAGAGCCTGGGAGTTTAGAACGACTGTGACGTGACAGCACCGGAGCCCGGAAGGGAGGGCGACTGCACCTGCAAGCCTGGAAGGAGGGACGCCGATGGCTACGTATGGTGCTACTACATGGCCAGAGATGTCAGGACCAGTGCGACTGTCGAAGGAGTGGAGCTGCGAGACAGGGTGGAGGCATCAGGAGCGGCGACTGCCATGGCAGCAGGGGCGAGACGACAATCACGCTCGCGATGCATGGTGGCGATGACGCGCGCCTCGTTTGTCGGGAGTGGGCAGGTGTACCACCCATGTCCCGGCAGGCCGGGCCGCCACCACTGGACCTGGTCTGCTGCTACTACTGGCCCTTGCCCTTTTTATTCTTGCGCTTCTTCTTCCCCGATGACGAGGAGCCGACGGACGCAGCTGCTGCGGGGGCGGCTAGAGCCACGGAGACGATGGCAGGAGAGGCAAGGGCATCTTCACGCTGGATATGCGACTCTGCACGAACCTCCTCAATCTTGAGGAAGAGCTCGTAGGCCCAGGACATAGGGTTGTCCTAGACCACTATCACTATAAGGACGTCCTAGGTGCAGTGCACAAAAACGTCAGCAAACACGTCGGTGGCACCGCGCTTGATGGTGAGGAGCGCGACCAAAGTGGTGGAGCAGCGTCGCCTAGGCGCCGGAGGATGTCCTCTGCCCGCTGCCAGTAGGAGGTGACCGACTCAGTCGCCCCCAGTGTTAGGTAGGGAGTTAAACTCCCAGAGTAGGCGTCTCGTCTCGACCTCGCTGGAGAGTCAATGAGGGTGCGTCAGGATGTGCCACGCGGCTGTGAGGTCTGGAGTCCCGCCGGTAGTGAAATCGCCAGGGGCTCGATGGCGAGGCGTGCCACCGGAGGGACGACTTGGACGAGAGCACGTACGGCGCAACCAGCGTCATGCAACTGGTAGGCCTGGATAGGATCGTACGAGAGAGTGTAGAACGGCCATAGGCCCTCGCCCTGTGCCCGGATGCGGAAGCTGAACTCCCACTTCCGAATTGCTCGCCGGCCTGGAGCAGCGGGGACGGGAACTGAAATTTCTTTGGCCTACGACCGGCACCCAGAGTGGGTCTGAGGACTGAAGCCACACTCTGTCGCTGGCGTTGAGTCAGCTACTGCGCCACATAGTTTGTGGGCGCAGAGACAGTGGGAGTAGCGTGCCCGGGAGGAAGAGAAGGTGGCGGGGCGCTCACGTGGCTCTGTGGTGTAGGTGGCTACAGTGTTGCAAGCTGATGCGTCAGCGTGTGAAGCTGCCGGCGAATGATAACCAGGTAGTCTGATGGAGCCTGGCTCGGCCCAGTGGAGTCGGCGATAAAGCTTGCAGGTTGTTGTTCCTGCTATTGCTGTTATGGCTACTGCTGTTGCGGCTGCTGGTGCTACTGCTGCTACTGTTGCTACTACTACGACAATAGCGGTTGTTTTTGTTGCTATAGCGGCTACTATTGTTGCTACTATTGCTATTGCAATTGATGTAGCTGCTGTAAAAAAGGGGGACTAGTGGCCCCTCCAGCAGAGGAGGACCCCTCCTCACTGGGGCTTTCAGCCATGATCTGATTGGAGGTATTTTTTGGTTGCTGACGTCAACAGTGATGTCATCAGTGACATTCGTAACGCCATCACATGATGACATCAGACCTCTGGAGTAGGTCGCTGTTGTTGACATTTGCAATGGGACACTACTGTCGCTACTATCGTTGCTACGAGTGCTGTGCCGCTGCTGCTGTTGCTGCTGCTGTTGCATTGCCGCTGCTACTGCTACTGCTACGGCAGTCGTTGCTACTGCTGTTGTTGTGGTTATTTTTGCGGCTGTTACAGCTACGGCTATTGTTGCGGCTGCTGTACTGCTGCTACTACTATGGCTCCTATTGTAATGTTGGTGCTATTGTGGCTACTATCGTAGCTGGTGTGGAGCTACCGAAGCCGCTGCTATAGTTGCTGCTGCTGTTGCGCTACTGCAGCTGTTGCAGCTACTGATGTGCCACAACTGTTGCTTTAGCTACAGCTACGCAGCGGCTATTCCTTCAGTTATTGTTGTGGCTACTAGAGCTATGCTACTGCTACTGCTACTACAGTTGCAAGGGGCGAGGAGACAGGGGGGGACTTCCATTCTTTGTGGCGCCATCGTCGCATGCGTCAGTGCCGTCATGGCGTCGTCCGTTGGATTGCCGGCCGCGAGTTTGCCAATGCTTCCGCCTTCCCAAGGTCAGTGCTGCCAAAAGGAAATCAACAGCATTTCCCTCGTGCAAGAACGTTTTGACAATGCCACCTAGTGGGATAACTTTGCCAGGAAATATCCGGCAAAGTTTTCCCTGCACGGACTTGTTTTTGGGACCACCGGCGTTGACTGGGACCTGTACGCCTCACTGTTGCTCAGATCGGATGCTTCTGCTATGCTCTAGCTCTGATACCAAGCAGGAGACTGTCCTACAGTGGCTTGATGGGGTTGTAGCGTGGTTGGAATATGCCTGGCCCCACGCTCGTTGCTTTGCATTGCTGCCCCCGCCAGCTCCTAAGAGACTTGTTAGAGGAAAACTGAGCGCAAAGGAGTTAGCGTCAGAAAGGTAGATAGAAGTAAGAGTGAATGAATTAGCAACTGAGAATGAAATGAACTGAGAGACCCCTTACAGATCTCGGCCTAGTTGAGCTCTATGCAGCTTGTTACTCAGGCTACCAACCATTTAGGAAATTCCGCTATTTTGCTTGCAGGCTGAGTTTTCTTGGTGAGCCCTGTCAGACAGGCGATAGCCCCAAACCCGGGTGTCGTCCGTTTTTCCTAAAAATCAGACCATACATAACTACCCACGCTACGAACGCAGTCGTGTAGTGAGAATCATTAAGAAAAATGGGAGCAAGGAGTCGTGACTGTCCAAACCCAGGCAACGTCTAGGCTAGAATGATCCCGACAACAATGTCAAAAAAAATGAACCTTGCACCCTCAGCTAAACATGACGCTGCGAGTGCAACCGTGTAGTCAGATCTGGCAGCGGAGGCGTGCAAGCAATGTTTGCAGAGGTAGCGACCGCCTGCGATGTGAGTGGTATGGAGGCCCACTGATGGAGCTGGGCACGTCTAGACAGAAATGCTAGGCAGCAGGTTGGGGCAGCAGCGTTGTTGATGCAGCATGCGGGCTTCCACGCTAGTTGCTTAAGTCAGCTGTCCCCTCAGTCTGCTGCTCTAGAGACAAAGTCTGGAAGCTCTGGGTTTGTTACTCAGAAGTGCGCGCACCATTGTTAGCGCCAGAAAGCAACTGGAAACTGAAAGTGACTGATTAGCAATCAAGAATGAACAACAATGGGAAAACCCTCCAAGTTCTAGCCCCCCCCCCCAGCTCTGTAGAGCTTGTTACTCAGCTAACCAGCCAATCAGGAAATAGACTTATTTTCTGGCAGGCAGGGTTTTCTCAGTGAGCCCTACCAGACAGCCGACAGCCCAAAACCTGGGCGTCGTCCGTTTTGCATGAAAACTGGACCATACCATAATACCGACGCTGCGAGCGCAGTCGTGTGGTCAGAAACAGCTAGAAAAATAGTAGCAAGGAGTTACGGCTGCCCGAACCCAGGCAGTGCCTACGATGGTCCATGATGCCGAACAGGGCCATGCAACATGCAACAAGGACCCTAGGCAGAGCATGACGATGCAGACGCGATGGGACGCGCTCGACGCATGTAGACAGCAACTGCGGTGGCAGTGACCGCCGGTAGCACGACCGCCAAGGAGGCCTGCCGATGGAGCNTCGTGCGGTCAGAAACAGCTAGAAAAATAGTAGCAAGGAGTTACGGCTGCCCGAACCCAGGCAGTGCCTACGATGGTCCATGATGCCGAACAGGGCCATGCAACATGCAACAAGGACCCTAGGCAGAGCATGACGATGCAGACGCGATGGGACGCGCTCGACGCATGTAGACAGCAACTGCGGTGGCAGTGACCGCCGGTAGCACGACCGCCAAGGAGGCCTGCCGATGGAGCTGAGCACGTCGCCGGAGAGAGGAGGCTCCAGCGAGCTGCGAGTAGACCTCAGCGTGCGTCGGCTCCACCCGACGACACTCCATCAGCGTCGAGTCTCGCCGTCAGTCATCTGCACGCTGATGTACACAAGCCGGGAGGACACAACAGAGCACAATGAGAGATGCGTAGAAACCAACACTCCCCCATGACTCACAGGCGTAGTGCACATGGGCGGGCAGAGAAACGGTCAACATCCAGACTCCCCCAGGGCGCGCAGAGACGCAGGCAGAGACAAAGAGGGCATCACATGGACGCACACCGACTGAACTCACAGCCTTCTTGAACGAGTCCCGCTTCAGTGCCTTGGTCAGGAAGTCAGCCAACTGCCGTGCTGTCTCAACCCACACGATGCTGATGCTGCCGTCATGCAACAACGAACGCACATAGTGGTACTCAACATTGATGTGCTTTGTGCGTGTGTGATGCACACCGTCATTGTCGGCGATGACCATGGCACTCTCATTGTCACAATGCAAGGTGATGGATGCGACAGATTGACGCAACTCGGACAACAGACGACGCAACCACACACTCACACGCGCCTGAGCCAAGGGCCACGTACTCAGCCTCAGCAGTGCTGCATGCAATGCACCCCTGCTTGCCACTGCGCCAGGATACAGCTGTGCCGCCGATCAGAAAGATCCAGCCCATTCGACTCTTACCGTCTGGACTGCCGGCCCAGTCACTATCGGTGTAGCCCACTACGACGACGGACGGCTGGCGGCGGAACATGAGACCTCGCCGAGGGGTCGAGACAACATAGCGCAGCACTCGGATCGCGTCCTCGAAGTGGAGGTAACGCGGCTCCTGAGAGAACTGAGCCAGGAGATTGACGGTGAACGCGATGTCTGGACGCGTCGTCGTCGCAAGGAACATCAGTGACCGGATGACCCACAGATACGTGGTCACATCAACTGGCTCCCCCACAATAGCTGGGTCAGGACTCTTCAACTTCACCTGGCCATCGGGTGACATGGGTGAAGATGCGCTAGGCACGAGGGGTAGGTCCTCGGCGAAGCGAGTGGACAGGGTCTGCACATATGCAGCCTGGTGGACGTGTAGGATGTCCTGGGAGCGATCATGCTCGAGCTCCATGCCCAGGAAGACTCGGGCAGACCCGAGATCCTTCATCTGGTAGGCGGCGTGCAGCAAGTCCTTCACACGCTGGATGGCGGCCGTGTCTGGTGACGCAATGAGGAGATCATCGACGTAGACCAGAACTGCGGCGAAGGTCTGACCTCGCGGGCTGACGAACAGTGCGGGGTCAGCGGTGCTGCGCTGGAGGCCGCCACGGAGAAGCGTGCTCCTGATCTCCTGGTTCCAGCACCGAGGCGACTGCTTCAGGCCATAGAGGGCCTTCCGCAGCCGCCAAACTCTCCCAGTGCCGTCGTCGAAACCTAGGGGCTGCACCATGTAGAGCTCCTCACCCTCCAGTGAGCCATGGAGGAACGCGTTGCTCATGTCCATCTGATGCAGCTCCCACCCGTGTTGGGCAACCAGGCTGAAGAGCGCCCGGCTAGTGGAGAACCGACCGACTGGGGCGAAGATCTGGTCGTAATCGACCCCAGGGACCTGAGCAAACCCCTTTGCTGTGAGGCGGGCCTTGTACTTGTCCAAGGATCCGTCAGGCTTCCACTTNGACCTTTCGCAGCCGCCAAACTCTCTCAGTGCCGTCCTCGAAGCTTGGGGGCTGCGTCATGTAGAGCTCCTCACCCTCTAGTGAGCCATGGAGGAACGCGTTGCTCATGTCCATCTGATGCAGCTCCCACCCGTGTTGGGCAACCAGGCTGAAGAGCGCCCGGCTAGTGGAGAACCGACCGACTGGGGCGAAGATCTGGTCGTAATCAACCCTAGGGACCTGAGCAAACCCCTTTGCTGTGAGGCGGGCCTTGTACTTGTCCAAGGATCCGTCAGGCTTCCACTTCCGCCGAAAGACCCACTTGGCACCAATGGCCTTCCGACCTGGAGGGAGGTCAACGAGGTCATACACGTGGTGCTGCCGGATAGCAGCGAGCTCCTCGGCACAGGCAGCATCCCAATGTGCGGCCTCAAGGGAGGCTCGAGCCTGGCGTAGGGTGGCTGGGTCCTCCGGACGCGCTGTGGACCGAACTGAGAGGGCGTGTGCATCACGAGCCCCAGGGGGGATGCGGGTGAGTGCAGCCACAACAGCATGGCGATGCTCGTGATGAAGCATGGCGTAGCCCAGTGCAAGGCCGGTGTGAAAGTCTGCAATGATGGCGGAAGTGGTCAGGCTGAGAGCCTTCGTGGCAGGGTCCCCACTCACGACCGTGGGAGTGGAGGAGACACGTAGAGCCACAGGGGGTCGAGGCACCACGGGACGCGGTGCGACGGTTTGCGCGCTCACTGTCGGCCGAGGTCGGAGGTTGCCGCCTGGGCCACGTGTGTAGCGCGGTCGGGCAGGAGATGGCCCTGAGTCCGACGGGCCGACGGAGGCGGACGGAGCTACCGGCCCGGAGGAGCTAGCGGACGCGACCGGGGCTCTCGGCCCGGAGGAGCCAGCAGACGCGACAGGCACTGCTGGCCCGGAGGGGGCAGTCGGCCTGGAGGAGCTAGAAGACGCGACGGGCGCTGCTGGCCCGGAGGGGCCAGCCGACGTGACTGGGGCTGCCGGCCCAGAGGGGCCAGCGGACGCGACTGGGGCAACTGGCCCGGAGGGGCCAGCGGACGCGACAGGAGCTGCGGGCCTAGAGGGGCCAGTGGACGCGACTAGGACTGTCGGCCCGGAGGGGCCATCGGAAGCGACTAGGGCTGCCGGCCCGGAGGGGCCAGCGGACGCAACAGGCGTTGCTGGCCCGGAGGGGCCAGCGGACGTGAATGGGGCAGCTGGTCCGGAGGGGCCAGCGCACGCGACGGGGGCAGCTGGCTCGGAGGGGCCAGCGGACGCGGCTAGGACTATTGGCCCGGGGGGGCCAGAGGACGCGACAGGGGCTACCGGCTCAGAGGGACGGAGTGATGTGTCACCCGGAAGCGACAGGACAGAGGACGGACTCACCACTCCCCAACGCGACGGGAGGGACACGGACAAGCCAGAGCGGATGAGGTCGCGGGAAAACAGGTCCTCGAAGAAGAGGGCATCGTGGGACTCGACGATGCAGTGTCGGGATGGGTCCCAGATGCGCCAGGCCTTGGACTGACGAGACACACCGAGGAAGGTACACGGGCGTCCGTGGGGGGCGAGCTTGCCGCCCTGCTGTGGGGCGGGCAGCCACACAATGGCCACGCCGCCCCAGACGCAAGCCGGGCGAAGGTCAGCGCGCTGACCGCACTAGTGCTGGTATGGCGTGGACTGGCGGGGAAGGGGACCGTGGGGAATCCGGTTCCAAACCCAGGTCATGTAGGCCATGGCTTCAAAATAGAAGCCATTGGAGAGACCGGACTCGACCCACATGGTGCGAACGGCGTCGGCCATGGTACGGTTACACCGCTCGGAGACGCCATTCTGGGCGGGTGTATAGGGCGCAGACGTCTCATGGTGGATCCCGCGGGAGGCGAGAAAGGTCATGGCCTTACCCACGTACTCTCCACCGCGATCGGAGCGAAAGCGGCAAAGAGAGCGGCCACACTCGCGCTCCGCGAGGACAAGCTAGTCCTGAATGGCTCGGGCGACATCGCTCTTCTGCCGGAGGCAGAAGACCCAGCGTTAGCGAGAATAGTCGTCCGTAAGGGTGAGGACATAGCGGCCATGCTCACCGACGGACTCGGTGGGGAGAGGGCCCATGACATCTGAGTGGACAAGGTCGAGAGGGGCGGACGCACGGGAGGAAGACAAGGGGTACGTGGACTGGTGCATCTTCCCCTGAGCGCAGTCAATGCACTCAGTGGGGCACGGGAGAGGGAAAGTCTCTGCGTCAAGGCCCTTGGCTGGCTGGGTGCGGAGCATGCTCTCTACGGCGGCAGAGTGGACATGGCAAAGGCGACGGTGCAAGAGGCGGGTGTGCTGAGGAGAAAGCGTACTGGTGACAAACACATGGCCTGTGCCGGTCGACGGGGAGGAGACGGGAGGAGAAGAGGAGAGGCGAGGAACGTGCCACAGGTTGCAACGGGCGGTGGCGTGCAGTACGACAAGACCAGAGAGACGCAACAACACAGTGCCGACACCACGCGAGTGCACAACGTCCATGCTCATGCGGTCAAGGGCAGTCACAGACAAGAGGCTGAGCTCGAGACCAGGGACGAAGAGGACATCGGTCAGAAAGACGTCACCGGCAGGACCACGGAAACGAACGACGCCAACACCACGGACAGGTAACACTTGTCCGGAACCCGTCCGGACACCGGAGACATCGCCTACAGGGCCGAGCATACTGAAGGCCTCACGAGAGGCCGTCATGTGATGCGTGGCCCCGGAGTCGATGATCCAGGTCTCAGCAGGGTCCTGGACAGGGGTCGCCAGATCGCTAACGGTCACATGGCAGCAAGCAAGGGACGCGGACGCGGTGGAAGGAGGCGC
>SZWC01000525.1:72405-95468 GCA_023375785.1 Penium margaritaceum
AAAGAACAACCCCTCCCCACTCCTCACCTCCCAGTGCATCCTCTTCCGTCTCAGCTGTCTCCTCCAGCACAGTAAGCGGCACGTCGTACGCCTTCTCTGTGGCTGCTGCTGCAGCAGCAGCCTGCGCAGCAGCCGCTGTTGACAATGGCTTGCTGTCGCCAACGCCACCGCCACTGATGATGCTGCTGCTGCTGCTGCTGCTGCTGCTGCTGCTGCTGCTGCTGCTGCTGCTGCTGCTGCTGCTGCTGCTGCTGCTTCTGCTGCTGCCAGCCGAACCCTCAACCACCACACGGCCCGACCCGACTTCCTCGGGACCTTCAGCAGCAGCAGCAGCGGCATTTCCCCCAGAAAGAGTAGAAGAGGTCGACGGCAGCCAGCCGCTGCTGCTGCTCCCGGCCGTCACCACAAGCAGCAGCAGCGCCACAGCCGCCACCGCCGCCCCGGCGAGGCTCATGCCTACTGCCGCGACTGCAGGAACTCTGCTGCCGCCATCGCCGCCTGCTGCGCCACTGTCGACAGCGGCCGTCCTGGCGTTGACGGCGGCGTGAAGGGCGGAGAGGGAGCGCGCGCTGCGGTGCTGTAGCCTGGGTGACGTCATGCTGACCCTCGAGAGAGGGCTATTTCAGCCGTGTTTGTTTCGTTCTCTTGTGACTGCAAGGACACCTATGTGTAGCTCGCTGACGTCATGCGACGGCCGCGAACGTGCAAGAACGTGCGTCATCGTGCACTGAAAGAAATGTGGGCGCTGTTGCGCGACGCCATAGCCGACTCGGGAAAAATGGAAAGCTGCTTTGTCTTTGGACGGAGGAACTACATACCCACCATGTCCCAAATGAAAACTGGCATGCCCAGTATGGACTAAATTAAAACTACGATATCCACAGGTCGACAAAAAGGAACGACGTATCCACAAAAAAAGCTTTCTTCGCGGCATGGAATGCAGTCTTGGAATTCTGACGTCATCATACTCCTCAAACAATGACAAACCCCTCTTTTGAGGTGTTTGTCACTGATCGAGGAAGGGGTTTGCGTGGGGTTTGTGTGCGGGCATCTGCTGGGCCCCGCTACAACGGTGCCCACCAGATGCATGCACAAAAAATAAAACCCTCAACCCCGAATGTTAAGAGGGGTTGGGTTTGAAAGCATTTTTCCGCAAACCAGGGCTGGTTCGTGTGCCATGAAAAAGTAGTCAAAATTTTGAAATGGGCGTTTTTGCTCGATCGCGATGGAGCGATGACCCTTTTTTTCAATGTGCAAACCCCCTATTACGATGTAGGTTTTTATGTTTTGCGCGGGCTCTTCCCGCAAACCGGGTTCTTCGCTCCATGGCGATCGAGGGAGTGACGGTCGCGATCGAGCGACGGTCTCATGGCCCTTGTCGCCATGCTCGATCAGTGCAGCATGTGACTGATCAAGCATGGCGAGCGAGGGCCGGATACCTCGTTCCTTTTTCTAAAGAGGTGGGTATGCCGTGTCAAAATTTGGACTCGCGGGTATGCCAGTTTAATAGTTAGCGCAGTCTGGGTATCCCAGCTATTTCACCCTTCGTCTTTTTATAATCAGAAGACTCTACTCACAACTCATTCACGCTACTTGTCCGGTCACACAACTTCTTTGCAATACGTAGCCACGTTCCCCTAGCGCCAATTTTGTTACGCCGAACGAAGCATAGATGGTGTTGATTTTTGTCTCACATCTCCCACTTGTACTCTTTTGTGTCCTCCCGGCTTGTGTACATCGGCGTGAAGATGACTGACGGCGAGACACGACGCTGATGGAGTGTCGCCCGGTGGAGCCGATGCACGCTGAGGCCTACACGCAGTTTGCTGGAGCCTCCTCCCTCTTTCATGCTCAGCTCCATCGGCAGACCTCCTCGGCAGTCGTGCCGCCGACAGGAACTCTCACTGCATTTGCTGTCTGCGCATGTCCAGCACTGCGTTTGTCTGTGTTGCTACGTTCACTGTGCTATGCCATGCCTAGGGTCCAAGTTTCATGATTTTCTGACATTGTTCATACCAGGGGTTAGCATAGACGCTGCCTGGGCTTATGCAGCCATATCTCCTCACTGCTATTTTTCTAGCTGATTCTGACCGCACGACTGCGTTTTAACCTTGTGTATTATGGTATGGTCCAGATTTCAGGCAAAACCGACAACGCCTAGGTTTTGGACTCTCGGCCGTCTGGCAGGGCTCACGGAGAAAACCCTGCCTGCCAGAAAATAGGTCTATTTTCTGATTGGCTGGTTAGCTGAGTAACAAGCTCTACAGAGCTGGGGGGGAGCTAGAACAAGGAGGGATCTCCCATTGTTGCTCATTCTTGATTACTAACCAGTCACATCAAGTTTTCAGCTACTTTCTGGCGCTAACACTGGCGCGCGCGTTTCTAAGTAACAAGTCCAGAGCACTCGGACTTAGACTCTAGAGTGGCAGACTGAGGGAGCAACAGACTAATCAACGAGCATGGAAGCCCGCACGCTGCATCAAGAACGCGACTGCCCCAACCTGCGCTCTAGTATAGTTTCCAGCTTGGTACCAGAGCCTGAGTGTAGCAGCAACAGCAGACGACTAGGGTACAGGTGCCTGACTACACTGGCGGACCCCCATACGCGCCAGTGCAGGGGAAAAATTATCGGATTTTTTCTGGCAGCATTGACCTGCCTGGTGGCGGTGTCAGATTTTTTCTCACGGCCACTAGGCCAGGGAGAATGCAGTCGGTTTTTTTCCGGCAGCACTGATCCCCACGCGTGACGCGAGGAGGTGAGCCGTAGGCCGCGTCAGGCACCTGCTGGTGACGACGCACATGACAACGTCATCCAGTGCAGTGACTCGCAGCACAGCAAACAGCAACAACAGCCTACAACAGCAACAGCAACAGCTTGCAGTAGTAGCGAGCAGTGGCAGCAGCAACCAGCAGCAGTTGTGTGCATTAGTTGCAGCCGGTAGTAGCAGCAGCTCGTAGCAATAGCAACTCATAGCTGCAAGCAGCCGATGAAGCCAGCAGCAGCAACTCGCAGAAGCAGTTGTGGCAGCCCGCATCAGCAACAGCAGTAACAATAGCGAGCAGCAGCAGCAGCCGGCTACAATAGCAACAGTTGCGAGCAACAGGCAGCAGCAGCCAGCAAAAGCATCTGCAGCAGCCGCCAACGGCAGCAGCGACTGCAGCTGCTCGCAGCGAACAGCGAGGTGCAAGCAGTGAACTCGCTGCTTGTAGCGAGCAGCAAGTTACAAGCAGCGAGCAGCGAGCTCGCTCCTCACAGCTTGCTACTCACAACAAGCAGTGAGCTCGCTGCGACGAGCGAAGGAAAAAAAGGGGAGAACTAAAAAATCCCCCATCCCACAGCACATAGCAGCAGCTACAGCAACAGCCAATGATGCTACAACAGTAGCCGTAACAACAGTAACAGCTTCAGCAGTAGCTACAACAGCCGCAGTAGCATTAGCAGCAGCTGCAGCAACTCCTACTATAGCAGCAGCAGCAACTCCAGCAGCAGCAGTAGCCGCTGTTGCCACAACAGCTACAACAACAGCAGCAACAATGGTTGCAACAGTAGACCAGCAGTAGCAACAGCAACCGCTGCTGACATCAGCCTTCCTCAGCGAACGTCACTATAGACGTCACTATTGACATCATCAACAAAAACCAAAAATAAATTCCTACAGTAGTAACCCTATAGATACCGCATCAGTAGCTACTAACGTCAGCCATCCCAGGCTAACGTCACGACCGACATCACTACTGACATCAATAGCACACAAAAAAGAAAAAAAGGATATAAGGAGGGAAACATGACAAAAAACGAAGAGGGGTCCTCCTCTGTTGGAGGACCCTCCTTCCTACAATAGCTACAGCACGTGCAGCAACAGCATCAACAATAGCTACCGTCGTTGCAACAGTAGCCGCCGCTGCAACAGTAGCCACCGCTGCAACAATAAAAGGAAAGGCAGTAGAAGCAGCAGCAGCAGCAGTAGCATCAGCCGTAGTAGCAACTGCAGTAGCAACCGCAACCGCAGCAGCAGTAATAATAACAATAGTAGTCGTAGCAGCAGCAGCAGCATCAATAGTAGCAATAGAAGTAGCACCAACACCTTGTAGGATCTGTCGTCGGTCATGCTGGCTCGAAACATCCGCTTGCCGCTTTGCGCTAGCAGCTCGCAACGCTAACATAGCAACTAGCGGCACTAAAGCTGCCGACACAGCCACCGCAACAGCAGCCGCAGTAACAGCATCAGCAGTCGCCATTGCAGTAATAACAAAAGCCAATGCCGCAGCTGTAGCAACATCAGCAAGCACTATTTGTTCCACCCGGGTACGCGAGCCTTGGGATCTCGCATGCCACGCAGTACCTGGCACAACAACACACCCAACGCGAACAGCAAACGGTGACGTCAATCCTAGGCCCCGCTCTAGATGCTGGCCGCAGTCCAAACGACTTTGAAACCCTGCCGCCACCGCTTCAGGTTGGCGACCAGTTCTGGAGCTGGAGCTCAACTTCTCGATCTGGACACGGGGCGAGGGCTTGTGGCCCTACTATGTCCTGCCCTTCGACTCCACCCAGGCCGACCAGGTTTATGACGCCGGTCGCGCTGTGTGTGCCCTCGTCCCTGTGGCCCCTCCAGCCGCACGCCTCGCCCTTGAGCCCTTCCTCAGCGACCTCACCACTAGCGCACTCCCTGACCAACCAGCAGCCTGGCACGTACTCACGCGTCCTCATCGCCTGTCCAATGACGCTGAGACCAGCCGCTTGCTCCGGGAGTTCAACTCCCTCCGCATGGGGGAGACCGAGATGGTCACCTCCTATTAGCAGCGTGCAGAGGACATCCTACGCCGCCTCAGAGACACCACGCACCCCCTCTCTCCGTGCTCCTGACCATCAAGCATGGCACCACTGACCCCTCCTCCGATGTCTTCGTCCGCTACTCCCAGCACGTCCTTGCCGCGATGGCTGCCCAGGGCACCCTCATGCCCTGGGCGTACGAGCTCTTCCTCTGCATTGAGGAAGCTCGTCAGGAGTCACACATCAACCGCACGGAGTCCCTCGCCTCTCCTGCCATTGCCTCAGTGGCTGTTGCCGCCCCAGCAGCAGCAGCGTCTTCCGGCGCCTCCTCGGCTGGCAAGAAGAGGAAGCGGGGCAAGAAGGGCAAGGGTCCTCAGCAACAGACTGGCAGATCTGCAAGGCCAGCCTTGTTTGCCACAACTCTGGCCAGTCAGGACACGGGTGGTACACGTGTCCGCTCCTGACCGACGAGGCTTGCATCATCGCCACCATGCGTCGCCAGCGCAAGCGCCACCTTGCCACCGCTGCCGTGACCATCGATACTCCTTCCGCATCTGTGCCGCTCGCAACGACCCCACCGCAGTCTCCTCCACAGCTTTCCGCACCCGCTCCTCCATCCCCGGCGCCTTCCTTCCCCCTCTTGGACTCCGCCACCGTCACACCGCAGTCGGTCTACTCTGTTGGATCCACTGCCCGCGAGCGCCAGCCTGAGTAGTTCATCGCACTTCAGCTTCAACTCGGCCTTCCTCGCCGTTCTCCCCAGGGAAGTGCGAGTTGCATAGTCGCTAGTTCCTCACCACCGTGCATGAAAGAGTCGGTGCTACGATCATGTCCTGTATCTCCGTCCGTCCCTTCCCCTGCCTTCCCTTGCCCTCCTGCTCCTCTTCGTGACGATGTCGCCTGGCTAGATGAGTGGCACAACCGGTTCGTACCTCTGTCCACTTTGTCAGCGTCGTTCGCCCATTGCCATGTGACTGTCATCGACCTGACCGCACCGGTCCAGGATCCGTCAGAGACCTAGATCATCGACTCTGGGGCTACACATCACATGACGACCTGGCGCGAGGCTTTCAGTGTTCTTGGTCCCGTCACTGATGTCAGCGGGGATCGGACGGGTTCTGGTCAGGTGTTACCCGTTCGTGGTGTCGGCGTCGTTCGTTTCCGTGGTCCAACTGGTAATGTCTTCTTGACTGATGTTCTCTTTGTCCCTGGCCTTGAGCTCAGCCTCCTGTCTGTCACCGTACTTGATCGCATGAGCATGGACATTCTGCAATTGCGTGGTGTGGGCACTATGTCATGGAATCTGTCCGGTCGTGTTGTTTTGCATGCCACCGCCTGTGGCAACTTGTGGCACGTATCGCGCCTGTCTGCCTCTATCTCTGTCCCCTCCTCGTCGGCCGATACTGGCCACGTGTTTGTTACCAACTCTCTATCTCTGCAGCACAGTCTCCTGCATCGCCGCCTCTATCACGTCCACTCTGGTACTGTTGATAGCATGCTTCACACGCAACCGGTCAAGGGCCTTCACCCAGCCTCCTTTCCTCTGTCGTTTCCTAGCAAGTGCGTTGATTGTGCTCAAGGCAAGATGCACCGTTCTACCTACCCCCTCTCAGCCTCTCGAGCGTCTAGCCCGCTCGACCTGGTTCACTCTAGCACAATCAAATCAATCACGGATCCCCTCCCGACAGAGTCAGTCGGTGAGCACGATCGTTACGTACTGACACTTACGAACGATTATTCTTGCTATCGCTCGATCTTCTGCCTTTGGTAGAACAGGGACGCCACTCCCTTCATTCGGGACTGGCTCGTCGTTGCTGAACGTGAGTGTGGTCACCCTCTCCGCCGCTTCCGTTCTGATCACGGTTGTGAGTTTCAGGGGGAGACCACACTCTGCCTCGCCTCCCGTGGTGTCCATCATGAGACGTCGGCACCTTACACGCCAGCGCAGAATGACATCTTTGAGTGATGGAATTGCACCATGACCGACACCGTCCGTTCCATGCAGGTAGAATCCGGCATCTCTGACGGCTTCAACTTCGAGGCCATGACCTACATGACATGGGTCTAGATTCGGATTCCTCACGGACCCATTCCTCATCAGTCCACCCCATATCAGCACTGGCGTGAAGAACATGCCGACCTGCGTCCGACGCAGGTCTGGGGCTGCATCACCAGCATGTAGGTACTTGCCCCACACCAAGGTGGCAAGCTCGAGCCTCACGATCGTCCGTGCACCTTCCTTGGCGTCTCGCGCCAGTCAAAGGCACAACGCTTCTGGGATCCCACTCGACACTGCATCGTTGAGTCCCGTGATGCCCTCTTCTTTTAGGACCTGTTTTCCCGCGACCTCGTTTGCTCTGGCACGTCGATGTTCCTTCCATCGCGTGGGGGAGTGGTGGGTCCGTCCTCCGTCCAGCCGTGTCTGGGCATTCCATCATCTACGCTCGCGGGTCCGTCTTCGCCGGCTGCCCCATCAGTCTCTGATAGCCACTCTAAGCCGGCTGCCCCACCCGTGTCCGCCAAGCGTTCAAGGCCGGCTGCCCCATCTGTGTCCAACAGCCCCTCAGGGCCAGCTGCCTCATTCATGCCCGCCAGTCCCTCAGGGCCGGCTGTCCCACCCGTGTCCGCCAGTCCCTCAGGGCCGGCTGCCCCATCTGCGTCCGATAGCACCCCAGGACCGGCTGCCCCATCTGCGTCCGATAGCCCCTCAAGGCCGGCTGCCCCGTCCGTGTCTGCCAGCTCCTCAGGGCCGGCTGCCCCATCTGCGTCCAACAATCCCTCAGGGCTGGCTGTCTCATCTACGTCCGAGAGCCCCTCAAAGCCGGCTGTCCCATTTGTGTCCGACAACCCCTCAGAGCCGGCTGTCCCATTTGTGTCCGCCAGCCCCTCAGGGCCGGCTGCCTTGTCCATGTCCGATAGCCCCTTAAGGCCGGCCGCCTCGTCCGTGTCTACCAGCCCCTCAGGGCCGACTTCTTCGTTCGTGTCCACCAGCCCCTCAGGGTCGGCTGCCCCATCCGTGTCCGCAGCCCCTCAGGGCCGGCTGTCCCGTCCGTGTCAACACGCTTCACACGTGGTCCGGACGGGAGCCTCATACCCAGGCCGACAATGAGCACTCAGGCCGCCTCCTTACGTCCTCTCATTCCACGACCCCTTGTCATCCAACAAGGTTCCTCACCTCATGTCAGATCCACTTCCACGACCGTGAGTGGGGACCCCTGCACCAAGGCACTCGGCTTGGCCACATTGTCTGTCATCGCGGATCTACATCTAGGATCAGCTCTGGACTATGCCTTGCTCCATCAGGAGTACTGGCATGCCATTGCGACAACACTCACGCGGATGCCACCACGGTCGTGGGACGCGCATGAATTCACTGTCCGCCCCACAGAGCGGCCAAAGGACCCAGCCACCCTACGTGAGGCTGTGGCGTACCCCGAGGCCGCTCACTGGGAGGCTGCATGCACCGACGAGCTTGCCGCCATTCGGCAACATCACGTCTATGAGCTCATCGACCTGCTCCCGGGTCGTAAGACCATCATCGCCAAGTGGGTTCTCCGGCAAAAGTGGAAGCCATAAATGGTCCCTGGACAAGTACAAGGCCCATCTCACTGTAAAGGGATTTGCTCAGGTCCCTGGGATCGACTATGACCACATCTTTGCCCCGGTCGGTCGGTTCTCCACCAGCCAAGCATTGTTCGGCCTGGTTGCCCAGCACGGGTGGGAACTGCATTAGATGGATGAGAGCAACGCCTTCCTCCATGGCTCACTGGAGGGCAAGGAGCTCTACATGGTGTAGCCTCCAGGCTTCGACGACGGCCTCGGCAAGGTCTGGAAGTTGCGGAAGGTCCTCTATGGCTTGAAGCAGTCACCGCGCTGCTGGAACCAGGAGATCAGCCGTACGCTTCTTAGCGGCGGCCTCCTTCGCAGCTCTACCGACCCCGCGCTATTCATCAGTCGGCGAGGTCAGACTCTCGTCGTTGTCCTCGTCTATGTCGACGACTTTCTCATCGCATCGCCGGATGCAGCCGCCATCCAGCGGGTCAAGGACCTGCTGCACGCTGCCTAACAGATGAAGGACCTCGGGCCTGCACGAGTTTTTCTGGGCATGGAGCTTGAGCATGATCGCTCCGCAGGCGTCCTGCATGTCCATCAGGCCGCCTCCTTCCAGATCCTGTCCGGACGCTTCGTTGAGGACCTGCCCCTTGTGCCGAGAGCATCCTCACCCATGTCACCCTATGGTCAGGTGATGCTCAAGAGTTTTGATCCAGCAGTGGTGGGGGAGCCAGTAGACGTGACCACATATTTGCGCGTCATCGGGTCATTGATGTTCCTGGCGACGACGACGCGTTTAGACATTGCATTCGCCGTCAACCTCCTTGCACATTTTCTCAACAGCCGCGAAACCTCCACTTTGAGGCCACGATCCGCGTACTGCGCTACATCGTTTCTACCCCAAGGCGAGGCCTCCTGTTCCATCGACAGCCGTCCATTGTGGTGACGGGATACACCACTAGTGACTCGGTCGGCAGTCCGGACGGTAAGAGTCGTACTGGCTGGATCTTCTCTGTTAGCGAAACGGCTGTATCCTAGTGAAGCGGCAAGCAAGGCTTCATTGCACGCAGCACTGCTGAGGCTGAGTATGTGGTCACATACTCAGCCTCAGCCGTCATTGTTTGAAATGGCCATAGCACTCTCATTGTCACAGTGCAACGTGATGGATAGGACTGACTGACGCAACTCGGACAACAGGCGGCGTAGTCACACTCTCTCACACGCACCAAAACCAATGACGGCGTGCACCACACGGACACTAAGAACATCAATGTCAAGTATCAGTATGTGCGTTCATTATTGTATGACGGCAGCATCAACGTTGTGTGGGTTGAGACAGCACAACACTTGGCTGATTTTTTTACTAAGGCACTGAAGCGTGACTCGTTCAAGAAGGTCGTGAGTGTAGTTGGTGTGTGTCCATGAGGTTCTCTCTTTCCTTGTCCTCTTGGTCCCTGTGCTCTCTGCCCGTCCATGTGCACTCGCCTGTGAGTCATGGGGGAGTGTTGGTTTTTGTCTCACATATCTCAATTATACTCTATTGTGCCCTCCCAGCTTGTGTACATCGGCGTGCAGATGACGGACGGGGAGACTCGACGGTGATGGAGTGTCGTCCGGTGGAGTCGACGCACGCTGAGGCCTACACGCAGTTTGCTGGAGCCTCCTCCCTCTTTCGTTCTCAGCTCCATCAGCAGACCTCCTCAACACTCATGCCGCCGACAGGCACTGTCACTGCATTTGCTGTCTGCGCATGTCTAGCACCGCATTTGACTGTGTTGTTGCGTTCACTGAGCTATGTCATGCCTAGGGTCCAAGTTTCATGATTTTCTGACACTGTTGGTACCGGGGGTTAGCATAGACGCTGCCTGGGTTTAGGCAACCATAACTCCTCGCTGCTATTTTTTTTCGCTAATTCTGACCGCAAGACTGCGTTCGCAGCGTGTGTATTATGTTATGGTCCGGTTTTCATGCAAACGGACGACGCCCGGGATTTGGACTGCCGGCCGTCTCGCGGGTGTCACCGAGCAAACCCTGCCTGCCACAAAATAGGTCTATTTTCTGATTGGCTGGTTAGCTCAGTAACAAGCCCAACAGAGCCGGGGAGGGGGAGCTAGAACTGGGAGGGGTATTCCATTGTTGCGCATTCTTGATTACTAATAAGTCACTTCCAATTTTCAGCTGCTTTCTCGCGCTAACACTGGCGCACGTGTTTCTGAGTAAAAAATCCTGAGCACTCAGACTTAGACTCTACAGCGGTAGACTGAGGGGGCAGCGGACTAAGCAACGATCGTGGAAGTCCGCACACTGCATCAACAATGACACTGTCCCAACCTGCGCTCTAGCATAGTTTCCAGCTGATGGTGAACAAGTAGAAGTTGCGAGGCAAAGCACGAGTTACAATTTGGGGCACTTGAGCAGATTATGATTAGCGGTAAGTGTACTTCGATGACAAGTATCCAAATGATCGAACATATATATACAAGTGACGAGTTACGAACGAAGCATAGCCGGGGTCGTTGGGTCGAATGTCGAGCGACAAGTGCGAAGTCGTGTCGTGAGTGGTCGGATTCGAGAACGTCCGCCGAAAAGTCAGTGGTCTTCGAGAATCAACGGTGAGGATGGGTGATGCATCTTTATAAATACAGATTCATCGAGAATCATCGAGAAGTTGACCGAAAGGTTGTGACACTTGTGTTCGTAGGTTCGCAAGAATGGTCAAAGATGTCAGAAGGTTCGCGAATATCCACTTGGGGCGAGGCAGATGGTCGGTTTGCCCTCGGCCGTCGTGATCCTTGCGACGCGATGGGCTGTTTGTGTAATAACAAAAATACCCACTGTAGAATATTAGGGACTCGTGTACGTCTAGTGCGTAAAACTCCCCCCCCTTTTAGCGGCGACGTCCCGGCGCGCGTGTTATTGTGGCCCGATGATGGTGGTAGTAGCTGTCGATGAGGTGATTGACGTTTCGGAGGTTGTCGGAGGACTCCCAGCTGTTATGCGGGGCATCATAGCCGTGCCACTTGATGAGGTATTTTGTTATCTTGCCTCGTCGTCGATGGCCGAGGTTGTCCTCGATGACGTACTCTGTGTCTTTGTCCACTTGAACGGGAGGCGGAGGAGGGACATCTCAGCCCGGGAAGTTCTCTCCGGGGTCTCGGTAGCGCTTGAGTCTGTTGACATGGAACATCTGATGAACATACATAGTGTCGGGGATTTTGAGTCGCACAACCACAGGGGTTTGCATGTGCTCGATCTCAAACGGTCCCAACCATCGGGGTTTGAGCTTTGAGCTGTTGGATTAGCGGAGCTTGATGTTCGCCGGGCTGAGTAGGACTCGATTGCGAGTGGTGAAGATGTCGCCACTGCGATGTCGGTCAGCTGCTCACTTCATCACTCCTTGTGTCTTCGCAAGACTTTGTCATGTTTCCTCCTAGACGGTGTTGAAGTCTTGTTGATGAACGTCGACTGCTAGAATATTACTGCGACTCTAAAGTCTGGCTGGTGTGGCGGGAAGTTTGCCATACACCAGTTCAAATGGAGTTTTACTGTTGTGGTGGAAGCTCTCGAATAGTATGCGATTTCGGCAGTCGAGAGTTTTGTGCCCAATCCGTCCCATGAGGTTCGCATAGTGTTCAAAGTAGTTGTTAGCGCATCAGATTTGTGCACTCGATTTGACCGTCGGTTTCAGGATGAAACGCCGGCAAAAGTAGAATTCTACTTCCGTACCGACTCATCATTTCACGCCAAAAATGGCTAGTAAATCGACCGTATCTGTCACTCGTGATGGTTCATGGTACGTCGTGTAGTCACACGATGTTGTTTAGAACTAATCGTGCTGTTCATTCGGCGGTGACAGTGGTCGTTGTTGGATGAAGTAGGATATTTTAGAAAACATGTCAACGACCACGAGGATGACGTCATATCCCTTGGGTGTGACTGGAAACCCCGTGACGAAGTCCATAGAGATGTCTGTCCATGGTTCCGTCGGAACAGGGAGCGGCTGTAGTAGTGTGGGTGGCCTTGTGCGACAAGATTTTTATCGCTGACATGTGTCGCAGGTCTTGCACAAATTGTCCACATCGGGTTGCATCTTGTCCCACCAGTACATTCTTGCCAGTTTCTTCAACGTGTTGTCCTCTCCGAAGTGTCAACATGGACCGGTGTTGTGGCACTCTTTGAGCAACATGCGGTGAAGTTCATCGTTCGGGGAAACGGCCACCTCGCGAGTGAAGCGTCACTGCCAGTAGGGTACGTCGAACTAGAACTTGGTTTTATCATATCCACACTGCTAATCGTAGCCTCGTGCGAACAATCGCTCAAGGTAGGGGCCTCGTTGTAATTGTAGGGTTGCCACGTCGGTCGTTAAATCTAATCGGTGATTGAGTGCGTGTGCCGGGTTGATTTCTATTGGCCGGAACTCAATTTCGTAGTCGAACCCCGACTCAAGGAACTCCATCCATTGGGTTTGACGTCGGCTAAGATTCGGCTGTGTCTTCAAATATTTCAACGCATGGTGGTCGGTGCGCACGACGCATTGGCAACACTTCAGGTAGCATCGCCACGTCTTGAACGTGTGCACGACGGCCAACATCTCTTTTTCGTGGACCGCGTAGCTGAGTTCCGGTCCTTGTAATTTTTGAGATATATAGGCGACTGGTCGTTCGCCGTTGCCGTGATCTTGTAGGAGAATCGCGCCAATGGCTCGGTCTGATGCATACGTAGCCATGACATAGTCGATCGTCAGATCTGCTAATCGTAGGGCTGGCCCTGAGGTCAGTGCGTTCCGCAAGGCGGTGAACACTTCTTGTTAGTTGTCTCCCCATCCCCACTCATTTTCTTTTCCAGTGAGGTCGGAAAGAGGCGCTGACACTCGCGCGTAGTCCCTCATGAACCACCGGTAGTAATTGTAAAATCCAAGAAAAACTTGAATTTCTCGAACGTTGGTCGGTGTTGGCCAATTAGGGACTATTGCCACTTTTTTCGGATCTAGTGTGATCCGTCCACTATTGATAACGTGACCCAAAAACTCGATCCAACAATGAACGAAGTCGCATTTTGAGAGTTTTCCAAAGAACGTCTCTCTTTGTAAAACTTTGAAAACATTTCGAAGATGTCCATTGTGCTCCTCCAGGGTGCCGCTGTACACCAGATGTCGTCGAGATAAACCACGACAAAATCATCGAGGTACGGTCAAAATATGTTGTTCATTGCCGCCATGAAATTCGCTGGAGCGTTTTTGAATCCAAACGGCATAACCGTGAATTCGAAATGTCCGTAGCGAGTTCAGAATGCTGTCTTCTTGATGTCGGCGGCTGCCATGCATATTTGGTGATACCCGCTGCGTAAATCGATTTTTCTGAAAATTTGGGCACCTCGGAGTTGGTCGAAGAGTTCGTCGGCTCGAGGGAGAGGGTAGCGGTTCTTGATGGTAGCATCATTCAACGCACATCCGCATCTCACCAGTTTTCTTTCTCACAAATAGTACGGGTGTGGCGTATGGTGACGTGGAAGGGCGGATGAACCCCTGACCGAGCATCTGGTCGAGCTGCATTTTCAGCTCGGTCAGTTTGTGATCGCTCATCCGACAGGTCCCTTGGACGGTAGGTCTACTGCCCGGCTCCAGTTCGAAACGATGGTCGATGTCTCGCTGAGGAGGTAATGTTTTAGGGAGTTCTTCAGGAAAGACGTTCGCAAACTCCTCGATGAGTGGTGGGAACTCTTAGGGTTCCATCGCGAACTTTGTCAAGGGCGTTGAGGCTGATGAGGCCGATGAAAAGTCAGTTGTTGCCACTTCTGCTTCTCCCATTGGCTTAAGATGTATGAGCCATGCACGAGCTCCACTTTGTATACAGTGCTTGGCTACATTGAGTGGTATTGGCTGCACCGGTTGTCGCTTTTTGGCTTCCGTGACTTCCTCTACTGCTTCCACCTCTGCTGCATTCGCTGTCGGCTTCCATCCCGCACGTGGAAATTGTCTTTTGGCGCCGTCTATCTCCACGTAGACGTCGCCGCTGTTCCAGTCGACCTACAGATTGTGCCGGTATAGAAAATATCATCCGAGGATGATTTTATGATCGCTCATTGGACAATACCTCCAGACCGTTACATCCCGGAGATCTCCCACTTGTGGTCATAGTGGTTCTCGTAGTCTCCGTATATGTAGTTTTCCATCGACGGTTCTTCCTTCAAACATCCCTGGTTCGGTCTGCAAACCCAGCTTGCGGACCATATCGTTGCTTACGAAGCCATGTGAAGCTCCTCCATCCAATAGTGCCGGTACTGTTATGTGATTTCTGCATCCTTGAGGCTCAACTTTTAGTAGTATCACCGGTTGGTTGTCCTCGTACCCCTCGTCAAACTTTGTGATCTCAAAAACACTATGCGGCAATGTGGGTCGTTCAGATGGGCGATCGTTCGGCACAGTTCGTTCCTCGCGGACACGAGTTGCGCCATTTACTCCTGTCTTTTTCCATTTCCGGACTCATTTTTCTACGACTTCCCTCCCTTTTTGCCTGTTACTTGCTCTGACAGTTTCGAGCGATGAAGCTGACTTTTTCGTAGTTGTAGCAGGTTCGCGTATCTCTCTGGTCGACTGCGTCTACTTCCATAGGAGTCGAGGATTCCATTGACTCGTATTTTCCATTTCCACAGTAGTTTTCGTTAGGAGGTTGCCAGGCGTAGGATTCTTTTGATCCGAGAGTTGTAATCAGCACTGTCGATCCTTTATGCTGTTGTGATCATCCGCGACAAGCTGTTTTGGATGTCAAAAATGAATTGTAAAGTGGGATATCGCTCTACGGATATCCCGCTTGAGGCTGTTGTTATAGTAAAAACAGAGTTCGTCGGGGGCGATGTCTTCTCCAGTGATGATCTCAAAGAATCTCCGCGTGTACTTTACCACGCTGGACTGCAGACGTAGATGCTGGAGCTTGTACCGTGCGTCGAACTTCTTGTTCAGTCATCGAAAGCGTGCGACAACTGAGCACGAGAATTCTTTCCAGTCGGTTGGTGGCATCAGCGCGTCTTGCCACTGTGGGTTGATCTGCTCCAAGGGTAGAACGCCAAAGGTTGGTGATGTGAGACGGGCGCCGTGAGCCGTTGATGATGCTCCGCCGGTCACCTGCTGCCATTGGATGGTCTTTAGATCAGACCACCAACTTAACGTCGTGCCACGCAGAAGCGCAACCGCGAGGCCAATTTTCTTTTGATCGTTGTTGACCCCAGCAGCGCTGAAGTACACCTCCAAACTCATCAGCCACATCCGAACCGTTGGTCCTTTTGAGTTTGCAGGATCGAACGGAGCCGGACGAATTTTGGGTTTGCTCGAGAGTTGAGAATTTCTCTTGACGAGCACCGCTTCACGCGTGCTTGCATTGCTAAGAGCCTCCATCGCGACGTTGAGTTGTTGGAGTAGGTGGCTATTGATGTCCTCGAGCGCGGAGTTCCTGTTCACTAGTTCCTCGTTCTGTGCATGTTGTCCCGTGCCACTTGTTGTCCCTGCTGTCATTGTTGAGGCTGTCGACAGGGGCGGCTGGTTCATCGCCGTCGGGTCCATGACCGGATTGGTCACTGAAGCCGTAGCGGTAGTTCCAGCTACTGCGAAGCCTGCCGCGCCAGCGTTCATTGTCGCGTTGGGGTTTGCGTGCATCGGCATGTTCTACTCCTCCATCGCCAAAGTCGTCACCGAAGTCCCGCTGCTGGTCCTTTGTTACGCTCGCTCACCTCACGTCATAGTCGTGAAGTCTGCAAAGTCCTGACGTGCAAGATGTGCTGAAGACTTGTACGAGGTAGTCCTTCGGATGGGTAAAGTAGTCGGATACCTCTCCAACACCACTACGCTCTGATACCAAGTGTTCCACTAAACAGAGCGTAGATGGTGAACAGGTAGAAGTTGCGAGGTAAAACACGGTTTAGAATTTGCGACACTTGAGCAATTTATAATTAGCGGTAAGTGTACCTGGATGACAATTGTCGAAATGGTCGAACATATATGTATATACATATATATGTATATACACTCACACACACACACACACACACACACACACACACACACACACACACACACAAGTGACCAGTTACGAATGAAGCATAGTCCGGGTCGTTGGGTCAAATGTCGAGTGACGCGTGCGGAGTCGTGTCGTGAGTGGTCGGATTCGAGAAGGTCCGCCGAGAAGTCGGGGGTCTTCGAGCATTGACGGTGAAGATGCGTGATGCATCTTTATAAATCCAGATTTTCCGAGAGTCACAGAGAAGTCGACCGAAAGGTCATGACACTTCTATTTGTAGGTTCGCGAGAATGGTCGAAGCTGTCAGAAGGTTTGGGAATATCTTCTTGGAGAGGGGCAGTTGGCAGGCTTGCCCTCGGCCGTCGGAGTTCATATCGTGGTCGTCGCGACACGATGGGCTGTTTGTTTAATGACATAAATGCCCACTTGAGAAGATTAGGGACTCATGTACGTCTGGTACGTAACAAGTTCCTCACTTTGCCACCTACGGTTAACAAACCTTTACATTCTTCTCGAACCAATAGACTAAAACTTTCCTGTCCTCAGAATGTTTCCTTTTTAATTCGTAGGTCTCAAGTATACTACAAAACTGTTCTCAAGGAAAACCTGAGCCGAATCTAGGTCTAACTAGAACCAATTTGTGCTTCGTACAAAATAAGAATTCACACATTAGTTTTATTGTTCCTCACCAAGGACATCGATGAAAAAAGGATAAAAGTTATCCTCATTTCATTCCATCAGTCTGTGGATGGTTTTGGTAATCTTTTAACTTAAAATAACATTTTTAAAATAAGAAGATTAGAGAATATTTAGTAAGAAGATTCTACAGTTTCAATTCTAGAAAGAAACATCCATCCACCAAGAAATATAAGAATTCACACCAACTAAAGGATTCTAGTTTTAGGAAAAGAAAACATATAATTAATCATAAATTCATGGGGAAAATTATAGCTTTTATCATTAAAATGTTATAATTGCTATGTCAAACACTACATGCAGCTTGGATTTATCTTTGAACCTTGTGAAATGAATGAATTTTCATGATCCTTCCAAATTTTCTAGCCATAATGTTTGTACTTATACCCAAAATCAAAACATTTCATCCTTAAAGAAGGTATTTAGATAAATCGTCCGTTAAAATTCAAAATGACATGAAAACAAATGATGATGCATTTAAATTGGATATGATATTTGGAATGGAAAATGTTGCCTATAGAATATATATATATATATATATATATATATATATATATATGAACTCTTCCCATGAATTAACTATCATACACCGTACTACCAACTAAATATGCACAAAAATTCATTACCCTTCGGCTCAACCCTATTGCATAATTAGGTTTCTCCCTTGTAGCTGTGTATACAAAATTCCTCTCGAAATGAGTTTTGAAAATAAGNATATATATATATATATATATATATATATATATGAACTCTTCCCATGAATTAACTATCATACACCGTACTACCAACTAAATATGCACAAAAATTCATTACCCTTCGGCTCAACCCTATTGCATAATTAGGTTTCTCCCTTGTAGCTGTGTATACAAAATTCCTCTCGAAATGAGTTTTGAAAATAAGCGGGCTCAATATATACTCGCACAATGCTCTGAAAGAGGGAGAGGATAGCATAACATACCCTAATCACTTGATTTCATTCGTTTGCATGCACGTTATACCCAAACTCATGACCATCTCTGAATTTAAGAGACCCACTATTCCGTGAGGCCTTATAGCCAATGTAGGAAAATTCTACCCTAGTTGTTTGAAAGAAACCAAAAACTAAATCCTTTGCAAATGACTATCTGAATTTCAGGGGTAGTACAATATATGTTTTCTTTTCGTAAAGGCAACTTACTCTGATCTGACTTTGAAATTTGATACTTATTACTACACAAATATTTATCTACAAAAATTTGATTTGAATTACATTATGTTATTACTATCCTAAAAGTTACAAAATTACTCAAACCATCTTTAAATTAATGGAATGAAATAAAAAATATTATTTGTTTCATTGATTTCATTTGTTAGGGATAGTAAAACTGATCTCTTATTCTTGATACAACACAAATTGGTTTTAGTTAGACCTAGGTTGGGCTTATGTTTTCTGTGGAAATGCTTTTGTAGTATACTCGAGACCTATGATTTGACAAGGAAACATTTCAAGGATAGGAATGTAATAGTCTATTGGTTTGAGATCAAAATGAAGATTCATAAACCGTCGGTGACAAAGTGAGGAAGTAGTGCTAAAGGATCGGGGCTATTCAGTGCAAATACGTTTTGTGACCGGAGAAGTAGTGATAAATAAGTTGCGAGTTGAATCACCTAAGACAATAAAATCATACACTGGTTACTAAAGAAGCAATAGTACCAAGAAGTAAACCATTTTCTGTTGGGGCAATTCGACGTCAGGCCCTATTTTGTTCTTCGGCCCGTTGAGGCGCCCATTTTGCTGGTTCTTCAACTATGGGGCCTCAACGGTCGATCTCACCAACCGTGGAGCGCGGTCGGCCAGTCTGATAACCAACAGGGCCCTTCGCCCCCATCTTGCTTGTCAGAATTCCTATCTGACCAAGTGAAAGACTAAATTCTGCTAAAATGCGAATGCGAGGAGCAAAAAATAAGAAAGAGAGAGAGAGAGAGAGAGAGAGAGAGAGAGAGAGAGAGAGAGAGAGAGAGAGAGAGAGAGAGAGAGAGAGAGAGAGAGAGAGAGAGAGAGAGTGCTACAGACGCCAGGGACGTGTTTCACTTGCAGCTTTGTGTGGAATTATGAACATGCCACATGATGCTGGACGGATGAGCGTGTGAGGCACGCTATCTTCGACTGGGACCCGTCCAAGGGATACCCTCAAGGCATGGTCACGACGACCGAATATCGAGTGACTGAGACTATTGCATTGGCTTAACACTCACGGGCGTGCGGACAACATACGACGATGAGCAACAAGAACACCTCCCTTGAGGAGCAAGGATCCACCATGAAGGGATATATGATGTAAGACAACCCGTCCATCTGTAGAGATCCACGGCTGGGGTCTTCTTACACAGTCCATTAGGTGCAAGCAGGACACTGATCAGGTGCAAATAGCTTGACGTATCAACCTAGCACAATGGAAAGGATAGGGCTGGCCGGCTGGACACTAAAAATAAATTGTACTTGGCTTTATCAAACTAACCTGCAGTAACCTGTGGTTTTGTAGCTCTAGCTTGAGAATGTTCCCTAAGTCTATCTTTTTATTGCAACTGTGCTCCTCACACACCAAGGCTCAATCTTTTCAGAGCAGACATTCCCACATCTGATATCAGAGCTAGAGCCACATGTTGGGCACAAGCGTTGCTGAAGTCTCATGTCTAAACAAAGCGGAAGACACGGACTCCACCGGACAACGTCAAGGCTACTCAAGAGTGAGATTGTTGGATCAGAATCTGAAATCAGCGTGCGTTCCAACGTAAAGAATATTTTCTTTTTCCAAAGAGCATCCACAATACCTATCGTGTGTGCATGGATGACGGCATATGACTTCCACTTAGTTTGAAGATGTGAAAATTGATCGTGGACCGCATTTTTCTTGCCATTTGTTCAAACCAATAGTCACTACTGGCTTTCTTCAACAAATCTCCATGCCCAAGTAATTCCACGCGAGCAAGTAATGCGACAAGCTGTTGAGCAGGCACTACATCAAATTATGGAGCAGATGGAGGATTTCACCAAGACCAAAGCTAGAAGCACCGGGAGTGATCAGTCTTTTGATATAGGGAGCGAGAGCACAAAGTTTGCTCTTTCCCGTAAGCAACTACTTTTGGGGTCATCGGGTACCCTTTAGAGGACAGTGTTGTGTGTGCGCCATCTCCACCCTCTCTGCTACATCTTTCTTAGCATCTCCACCCTCTCTGCTACATCTTTCTTAGCATCTCCACCCTCTCTGCTACATCTTTCTTAGCATCTCCACCCTCTGTGCTACATGGAGCAACATTGGAGGCAGCTAAATCTGCTCACCACTTGCACTGAACGTGGGAATAACTGTAAAAAATGATGTTTTATAGCAACCAGGCGCGGAACAAGCCGAGGCATGCATACCAATGACATGGGACGAGTGTGAGGAAGCCATACGAGATAGACTTTGGATCCCATGCATGCCTCCATAAATGCGGGCAAACGTTGAAGCAATTAGAGTAGGCTGGCTCCATACACAAGTACACAGCGTCGGCTGTTGGTGGTGTGCCCCCACACCAACGACATGAGTGAGTCAGAGATATGGACAACAAGGAGGAAGACGGTTTGAAGAGTAAGATTCAATGCAGTAAAGCACGCCTGCATGCCACACACACTCTTGTCACCAATGACAAGCACTTTGCCTAGTATAGCTTACCACGGCCACCCCCACTTCCCCACCTCCTCCTCCTGCTTCCCCAACCCCGCGCCCATCACGTCATTCTTCAGATAGTTCAGAAATAGGGGTTTGGAAAGTGAAGATTCAAAAACCATGTGTATCGACAGATGCGCCGAATCGGAGGTGCATTGCACCAAGACAGTTCTGCTATCTCTCCGTTTGCTGCATCACACTGGGGATGCAGCCAACATCGCCATCTTCCACCACGGTCAAGCTCTATGTACAGAAGAGCCTGCTCACTTACCATCCCTGGAGAGGTTTTGGAGCATGGAAATGACGGTGAGGTCTCCGAACGCTTTTTCACCTTCCCGAGGAAGAGGAGGACACCCGCCCTCCGCCTCCCCTCCCACATGCTCAACACACTGAAGCACCCGGAAGGGAGCGCGCTACCTCCTCACTTGTGCTCCACACCTGTGCGCCCGCTGGCCCCTGTGCTGTGCTGTGCGCAGTGGGCCTATCGGCCGGACTTACAACCACTTCTTGCTCTTGTGCCTCTGCCGCTGCCGCTGCTTCTGCTGCTGCTGCTGCAACCACTGCGTCGATGTCAGTATGGTCACGTCGTCGTCCTCAACTTGGCTCGCGTTCCTTCGCATGCTCAGCAGCAGCCGCTTTCTCATCAGAAGGCCCCCTCCTTCTGCCCCATCCCGCCCAGGGTGGGATCCTTCACCACCCTGACCAGTCTCCCCTGCTGCACCTTCCTCCTCCTCATCGACCTCTTCTTCCTCTTCATCTTCCTCCTCCCCCTCCTCCTCCTCAGCATCGTCCTCCTCATCCTCACCCTCCTCCACCTCCTCCCCCTCCTCCCCCTCCTCCTCCTCCTCCTCCTCTCCCTCCTCCCCCTCCCCTTCCCCATCTTCACCCTCCTCCCCGTCCTCCATGTGCTCCTGCAACAGGTCCACCTCCTCTTCCCCCACCTCCTCCTCCTCCTCCTCCTCCTCCTCCTCCTCCTCCGCTATCTCTCCTCTCCAAGGACACCCTCTCCCACCCTCCACTCCATCCAAATCAGGAACAGAAGAAGCCCCTCCTGCGGCACATTCGTTCTCTCCTCCCGCAGTCATCCTCTTCCCTCGCATCCCTGAGCCCTCCATCCCCAACCGCCAACCACCCCCCCTCCCTGCGGCAGGCGGTTGCGGCGGCGGCGGAGACCACGGCGGCCACTCACGCCGCGCCGCCAACGCCATGCACTCCTCCTCTGACACCTCCCTCAGCGCCTCAACCTGCCACGCCTCCAGCCTCTTCACACCCCGACCCACCTCCGGCCCCACCTCCGGCCCCGCCTCGCCCCTCCGCAGCACGAACCTCGCCGCAGCCACGGCCACAGCAGCCTGCTGCTGCTGGTCGCTGGGCCAGCAGCCAAGGCGAAACGTCCTCCCCGCGTGCGTCAACAGGGTCTGCCACGACCCCGCAGCAGTCCTAGCCACCCCATAATATCCCGAAGCCCCCGCAGTGCGCTTCTGCTTCTGCTTCTGCTTCTGCTTCCGCTTCCGCTTCTGCTTCTCCCTCTGCTCTTTCCCTGTCTGAGTTGTCTGCACCTCACTTGATAGCAGACAACTGTTTCCCTTCATCCGCTTCCCTTCTCCCCTAACCCCCTCCTCCTCCTCCTCCTCCTCCTCCTCCCTCACCGCCTCCACATCCTCAAACTGTCCGTCGTTCTCATCAGCATCTAGCCTCCGTCCCCTTCCCTTCCTCCCTCGCACTTCCAAGTGTGCAAGACCCCGACGTACCTTCCTTCTCTTCCCGCCCCTCTCCCTCTCCCCACCCACGCCTCCCCTCACCCCACTCGCAACAACAGGAGGCGAGCGAGGCGGAGACACAGACAGAGGCGGGGACTGCTCTTCGGGCGGTGCAGCCCACGGCGGCCACCGCCGCCGCTTGATCAGATCAAGGCACTCCCTCTCCGACACCCCCCTCAGCGCCTCCACCTGCTCCTCCGCCAACCACACACGAGCGGTCTGCTTCCCCCGCGCCCTCCGCAGCACGAGCCTCGCCGCCTCCGCCGCCTGCGCCGCCTGCCGCAGCTGGTCCTCGGGCCACAGGCCAAAGTACAGTTGAGCTCTCCTGTGGCTCATCTGCACCTTCCATCCCTTGGCTGGGATTGGGTACACGCCCAGGCACCCTGACACTTGCCTCCCTTTCCTCTCCTTGTCCTTGCCAACCCCACGTACAGGACTGCGGGACTCCTTCTCATTCTTTCCTAAGTTGTCCTCTTCGCTCAAGGTGCGTTCCCTCGCCTCCTCCTCCTCCTCTGCCTCCTTCTCCCCCTCGTCCTCCTCGTCCTCCGCCTCCGCCTCCGCCTCCTCCTCCTCCTCCCCCCCCTCC
>SZWC01000525.1:157692-174719 GCA_023375785.1 Penium margaritaceum
ATATGTTTGTTTGTCTACTGCTCTGTTTGTGTGTCTATCTATATAGCTTTCTCTATGTTTGTGTTTCTTTGCGTGTTTGTGTGTGTGTGTGTGTGTGTGTGTGTGTGTGTGTGTGTGTGTATGTGTGTTATTGTTTTTGTGTGTTTTTTTTTGTTTTTGTGTCTATTTGTGTGACTATTTTTGTGTATATTTGTTTGTTTCTTTGTCTATCTTCCCATCTCTCTGTCTTAATATCTGACTGTCTTTCTGTCTCTAGTTCTGTTTCATTGTTTGATTGAGTGTCTACTTGTTTATCTGTCTCTCTATCTTTATGTTCATCTTCCTCTTTGTCTACCTGTCTAATTTTCTGTGTGTCTACCTGTCTGTTTCTCTGTCTGTCTGTCTGCCCAGTTGTCTCTCTGTATATCTGTCTATCTCTCTGTTTCTCTTTTCGTTTGTTTGCAGTCTATTTGTCTTCTATTTGTTTTCCATGCGGTCTGTCTTTCATAGTGTCTTTCAATGTGTTTCCTATCTGTATGTTTTTCATTTTTCTATCTGTCTGTCTGTCTACTGTCATGTTGTCAGTATTTCTTTCTACTGTTTCTCTGTCCCTCTGTCTGTGTGTTTGTCTATTACTCTATCTATGTGTCTGTTTTTTTGTCAGTCTGTTATTCTCCCTATCGTTTTGTCATTCTACCTGTCTATATCTATATTTTTTATCTGTTTATATGTCTATCTTTTTGTATAATGTCTTTGAGTTCAACTTTTATCTGCCTGTGAGCTAGCTATCTTTCTGTCGATTGGTCTATCTCTTTATATGTTTTTCACTTTGTTTGTCTGTCTACTGTTGATTGTCTGTTTGTATGTTTTTCTGTCTAATGTCTGTTTTCTGTCTATTTGTCTTCTTGTATATCTATATATATATGTGTGTCTGTCTGTGCGTGTGTCTATCTTTCTCTCTATCTTCCTATGTGTCTGTCTGTCTATCCGTTTTTCTGTTGCTCTATTTGTCTATCTTTCCTTCTATCTGTTTGTTTGTCTTTTTATCTTCTTTTTGTCTCTTGGTTTTTCTGTTTGTTGTCTGCCTGTATATTTTCTTGTCTATCTCATACCTATCTATCTCTCTATTGGGCTGCTATCTGTCTATTTAGTCTATTTTTCTATCTGTCTGCCATTCTGTCTTTCTGTCTTTCTATCTTTTTGTATGTCTTTCTGTCTATCTATCTATCTATGTTATGTATATCTATCTACTCATTTGACTGTTTATCTGTCTTTATATCTATTTATGTTTGTCTACATTATGTCCGTTTGTCCATTGTCTGCTTGTTTTCTTTGTGTCTATCTGCTGCTTGGCTATGTCTTTGTTGGTATCTCTCTACCTCTGTCTATCTATTTCTTTGTGTCTGTCTGATGTTTGCTTTTCCGTCTACATGCCTGTCTGCTTTTTATCTGTTTTCCTATCTTCATGTCTGTTTGTATGCTATTTTTCTATTTTTCTATCAATAAGCTTGCATGTCTGTTTTCTCTTTGTCTGTGTATATGTCTATCTCTCTGTTTCTTTCTTTCTTCCTATCTTCTTGTTGGTCTAAATATCTGTCTATTTCTTTGTGTGTCTATCTGTTTGTCTGTTTTCCTATCATTCTACTAGTCCATTTTTGTGTCTCTATGTTTGTCTATCTTTTTTCTGTCTGTCTATCTATCTGTCCATCTGCTTGCTGGCTGTACCTATGTTTGTTTAAATGTTTGATTGTATGTAGTTCTTCTGTCTGTCTGTCTTTCTGATGTCTGCCTATTGTTTCTCTATCTGGTTGTTGCCTGTCTATCTGTCTCTCGGTTTGTATGTCTATCTATCTATTTGCCTGTATTTCTATCTGTATATCTATCCGTCTCTCTATCTGTATGTCTCTCTATGTGTCGTTTTGTCTATATATCTTTCTATCTTTTTGTTTGTTTACTATGTGTATGTGTCTGTCTATAACCTTTTTTTTTCTGTTTGCTACCTGCATTCCATGTTGCTGTGTACATCATGTTGCATGCCTGTCATCTACAGCAAGGTGTTACCCTTTTCTAATGTTTTCAACATTTCTCATCCTTGTTACCCATCATATGCATGACCAGACTCTTTTGACAACCTTCCCCCACCGGTGCTCGTACTCCACGAAGAGCAGAGACCGACTCGAATAAGCAACCCTGATTTTCATGGAGTGAATGTTATGGAACGATGCTAGAGTGACGAGCGGTTATCTAGACAATGGCATGTGTCAACACTTTCTACTCCAATGGGAGAGGAGTGAACTCACACGTATCTGTGTTCGGTGCACCATCTACTGGCAGGCTGAATGTGCTTGGACACAGCTTAAATATTACGTCAAGGTCACTTTGTACATTGACAGGCACAATTCTCAGCCATCAGCCTCTCATGGCAACATGGCATGCAGAATTTCATGGGTCGTACGCCACATTCATGACGTGGTCGACAACAACGTCACTGTTGACACATGCACACTCCATCAATGGGCATACTCCTGCACACGCAAAAAAACCTGAGTATTTGATCATAAATCGCATAAAGAAGTGGGTTATCAAAGAAATCATGGGAGACATAGACATTTCATGGGCACTTTTCCTCGCCCTTTGTGAAGAGGTAAAACGTGGTAGAATGTTGTCTACCCTATAATGGATGGCACGCTCATGCCTGACCATTAACTTTTACGTATTCTCCATTTTGTTTACGATTTATGTCGTATTCAATGTTAAGTTCAGTCTATTTACTAACGAGCAAGACGTTTTGAACAAGAATTGAGATAAGAGCTCTCATTCTAGTTGAAAGTGTTTTTTATTCTTTGTTATGTCCATCATCCCTCTACTTTGTGGTGTGGAGGTGAAGGAACCTGATTTGTTATCATTTTTTGTTGCTGAGGAAGCCGGCAACCGTTGGTTTTGTTCGGTTTTTTGTGCTATGGGTGCTTCACGGTTTACCTTTGAACATTTTCATCGGATTTTCACATTTCATAGCATGTTTTTGCACAATGGGTACAGTTAAGGGCTTCTCATAGCACAATGTTTTGACCAAAATGACCACGCTCTTCCAATGTGTTTGGCACTGGTGCATAGTGAAAATGGGGAACAGTGGGACTGGTTGTTCAAACTGCTTGTTTGGGAGGTTCTTTCATTATCATTGAATGTGAACGTGGTCTGATTAATGCAATAGATGCTCGCATTCCAGTAGCTGCTCATGCTTTCTATTGTTACACATTTGTGAGAATGTGAAAGAATGCTACGGTGTTGGAATAGTTGAAATATTTTGGGCACTTGTACATGCACAAAATAATGCAGAGTGGGGGAAATTGGCACATTGCAACATTGAAGCTCTCCAGTATGTAGTTGGATTGGGTGTTGAATGTGGGATTTTACTAGAGAATTGGAGTGCATTGCATTTTCGATGTCACGGGTGGGACATACCAAAAGCAATGCTTCTTGGAGCCAAAACTTTTGCATCAAAGAATTTCGTCATCCATACCCATTGTATTGCTTTCACTTATTGTGGCCATACACTCAGCCCACGTTTGTGAGTCGCGCACGGGTAGCTGTGAGTGAACACAACGTCTTAGCTAGCAAGCCGTACTAGCACATTGTGAATGCCGTCCATGATTCTTGGGATAACGTGGTAGTGCAATGTGGGCCATGGACAGGAAGTGTTTATTGTCCTCATAGTGAAGTGTCGTACACAATTGATTGTGCACGTCGCACTTGCACTTGTGTGGTGTTCCAAGAGATGGGTGTGTCGTGTGTGCATGGTATTGCATTGTTTCAAATTGGTCAGAACGTGGAGGATTACTGTGACCCATCTCTTACAGTGGACAAGCTTTGTCGAATGCAACAGCCAGGGCCATTACGATGGCTCATGTTGAACTTGCCGATGTACATTTCGAAAGTGAGGATCATGATGTTAGCAAGGACAGTGATGATGCTCTGACAGACAATGAGGACAATGACAAGATAGAGGATTTTAATGTACAGTGTGCTAGTCAGGTTCTGGATGAGTAGCTCATTTTCAGAAGGATATTGGATAACTGCATTTTCTATGTTCATGTCTTACAATTTTATAAAAAGAAGCTTTGTTCAAAGTGTTTTCTCATTTAAGCGGTAAAAAATAGTATAGAATATATTTCAAGTGAATTAAATATTTGCAGAGATCAAGAAAGAAAAATACTGAACTGATGTTAAATATCACATTCTATTCGGGTTAAAAAAGGCTTGGAATCGCTTCCATCTCTAGTGAAGGAATGGAACATCAATCAAACCAACTTGAGTAACATGCAAATATGACTTGAGGAAATGAGACACGATATTCATGTCAAAAAGAAGGTTTTTGCATGCATCTATCATACTTTGCACTAGTTGTAGTGTTCAAATCGAGTGCGATATGACAACGTACGCATTGCAACTGATCAACGGCCAACATTGTATCCTCTGCCATATTCTAGTCTCACTTCCAAACTCATGAAATCTCTGGTACATGCCAGAAAATAATAGACTTATCAAACATAGGCAAGAAAATAATGAAGTAAAAACCCACAAATGAAAGCAGCTAAATGGCCATCATCATTCATATACAGCTGTACCATGTTTCTTCTACAAATGAAACCACATTATGCATGGAATGTATGATTAACAATGCTACAACTATTACATGATTAAAGACAGTACACGACACTTTATCATAAGGAATGCACACTCTTTCCTATCCAAAATTGCATCTTATGATAAGAAACAACTCAATGCATCGATAACTTTGTTCCACTCCTCCTACCATTTATGCATTGTACCGTTCAAGAAAGCATGTTTGCAAAATGCCACTGCACACTATGAAGGCATACCTAACCAAGCATGTAGCAAGTCCTTCAACTCTCCTTTTACTTGGTTAGCCTCACTCAAAATGTCTTGTCGCACTTACATGTGTTTTAGTATGTAGTGATGAAGCCTTAACCAACGTTTTGCAAAACCTGTCCTCTCTTAACGTAACGAAGCTCTATGGAGTTCACTGTCTTGTGACAACATCATGCGAGCCACAAACCTTTCCTTTCAAGATATTTGCCGGTGGTCGTTACACAAAAGTGGAAGAACAACTAGTCAACAAAAAGACAACTCGGGCTCTCAGTGGCGTATACTGAGGACAGGTCTGGTAGAGTACGTTTGAACATGCATGTCATACAATGGAAAAAGGGTAGCATGGAGGTAGGATGTCAGTAGTCAGTATGAGAGCAGTAGTCATTATGAGAGCACAAGGAAGTTATGTCAACAAGCACATAGAAAGCAACGAGCACGGTGGCATTTGACATGAAGGGAGACAGTCGGGTAGGAGGTAGGAGGTAGGCAACCAGCACTCAGCATGTAGGCACTCAGCAAGCAGACAGGCATGACAACAAGTAGGAAGGCAGGCATCAAGTAGCTGCTAGTAGGCATGGGGAAGTTAGTAAACAACAAGCATGCATGTAGCAGGCAGGATGCAAATAGGCACCAGGCAGGCAGATAGGCTACAGGCAAGTAGCAAGCAGCAGGCAGGCTAGTAAGCAGCAGGTAGCAAGTAGGTATCAAGAAACAGGCACCTTTTAGGCAGCAGGCAGCACTCAAGCAGGCATGTAATGCAAAACAGGCAGGCAGCAGGCAAGTAGCCTCTCGGCAGCTTGTAATAGGTAGTAGGCAGAGATGGAAACTGGGGCAGCCCTCAGGGAGGTGATCAGGCTCACTAAGAGCCGCCTAGGCAGGTTCAACTGTTTGTGAGAGGGAGTTGCAGGTTGCACAGACATAAACTACGGAAGCAAATGTAGGTTTGCTGAGAATGCGAATGTCTGAATAAACTCTTGAGTGAGACATTACATAATCACAGCATTCTTACAAGCCCTTATATGCATCAATTGGCCAAGGGAGCACTGAGATCCAATCTGTGAACGTTCACCCTCTAGCACACTCCTAGCCTGGCAGCATGAGCGACAGTCACTCTGTCATGCATAAAAATTATGTCTCCAACGACTTGCATGGCAAATAATCATGGAGTGGTCCTTCCTTGAAGTCTCCTGTAGGCCCTCCAGCCGTCTTTTCTCCTTGAAGGCCGCTCTCAGCCGTCCTGACCAATAAACCTGCCACCTTTTTCAGCTCAAAGTGCTCAGGTCGTCACTTGAACCCGACCCATGATCTCCAAACATTTGAACTCCATATCTCACTCAAACGGACTCCGTATCAAGTTCGGTGAAGTGCTTTGGCACCTGTAAAACATCCTCTATGCAACTGTCATGCCAGATGATTTTTATCGAGCAATCTATTTTTGTCACTTTCTGGCACTCTCATATCCATCATTCTCCCACGTTGCGAGAAACAAAATCACACAAGTCCACACTGTCCCCTCAGCTGCTCAAAGCGGTGTGCTGCCAGCGGCTTGGTCAGGAATTCTGCCAGTATCATGCTTGAAGGGCAGAACTTGATCTGCACCACCTGCTTTGCCACGAGCTCGCGGATGAAGTGGTACCGCAGGTCGATGTGCTTGGTACAGGCGTGAAACTCGGCGTTCTTGGTCAGAGCAATGGTGCTTATGTTGTCACTGTAGATGGTGGTCGCTGTGGTCTACTACTATCCAAGGCTTGCAAACAGCTCACGCAGCAACACGGCTTCCTTTGCTGCTTCACTCAGGGCGATTTACTCTGCTTCGGTGGAGGAGAGGGCGATGCACTCTTGCTTCTTGCTCTTCCAACTGATTGCACCTCCCCCGAGCACAAACACAAACCCACTGGTTGACCTCCTTGTGTCCAGGTCACCTTCCCAATCTGCGTCACTGTAGCCGATGAGGATGGGGCTGTTGCTACCGTTGAAGGTGAGGCAAAGGCTACTGCTGTTGTTGAGGTAGCGCAGCACGCGCTTGACCGCCTCCCAATGCGGCATGCCCGGATTCGCACAAAACTTGCTTAACACTCCCACTTCTTGGCTGATGTCAAAGCGCGTGCCGACTGCTGCATACATGAGGCTCCCAACTGCCACTTGGTACGGCACTGCTTCCATGCGGCAGCTCTCTTGCATGCCGCGGGGAGTCTGCGTCATGCTCAGCTTCGCTCCCACTTCAAGTGGTGTTGTTTCTTTGCGCGCTCCTGCCATGTTGAAGCGCTTGACAATGTCGCTCACGTATGTGCTTTGCGACAACTCTAAAGTCTGCTACTGCCGGTCGCGCTTGACCTGAAGGCCAAGGTAGTAACTGAGCTCTCCCATGTCTTTCATGTCAAACCTGGCAGCAAGGGACTGCTTCACATCGTCCAAAAGAGACTTGGAGTCAAATGCAATGAGCTGATCATCAACATAGAGCAAGATGATGACCTGGCTTACCTCTTTAGTGCGCTCATAGACTGCATGGTCTTCTTCACTGCGCACAAAGTAAAGGCCAGCCAGCTGCTCATCCATCTTGTGGTACTATGCTCGCAGGGCTTGCTTTGGGCCATAGAGGGCCTTCACAAGCTTGCACACCAAATCCTCCTTTCCCTCCACCACATACCCCTCCGGCTGCTCCATGTACACATCCTCCTCGAGGTCACCATTCAGAAATGCACAAGTCACATCCATTTGGTGCACCTCCCAGTCCATAGCAGCAGCAAGAGTGAGGATCGCTCAGATGGATGGGAACTTTCCGACAGGTGCAAATGTCTCATTGTAATCCACACCCTCGGTCTGCGCATACCCCTTTGCAACTGGGCATGCTTTGTACCTGAGCACCTTACCATCCGCACAACGCTTGCGCCTCAAGATCCACCGGCACCCGATCAGAAGGCTGCCACGTGGAGCCTCCTCAAGAGTCCAGGTGTCATTCTTCATCAGCGCACCATACTCCTCATCTGCTGCGGCACGCCAATCTGCCGTCTCGGCGCTGCGCATGGCTTCGGCAAATGTGGCTGGGTCATCAGTGACTGTGAGGAAGAGAAGCTCGAGGTTAGACGACTCGGTTGGTGGTGGAACGGTGCACAGGTTCACCAGTTCCTCCAACGGCCTCTGTTTGCTTGCAAGGCGCTCGGATTGCCTCAGCGGCTCCCCACTGTCCTTTGTACCTTTGTTGATGCATGTAGATTGTCGTGGCAGCTGCTGTATGTTACTTTGTTGCTTCTCCTCATCAGATTTGGCTACTGGCTCCTTCTCCTTCTCAGCTCCTCCACCTCCTTGTTGTTGCCGCTGCCACCGCCATCTTCCGCACCGTCCTCTTCTGCTAGTGGTTACTCTCCCACTTCAGGTACAAGCGCAAGAGCAAGTGGAACTGTAGACGTAGGGCTCCAAGTCCAGCCCTTCACCTCCTCTTGGAAGACCACGTCACGACTGCGGATGATCTTGCGTGCGGCAAGGTTGTAGAGGCAATATCCCATGGTGTCATAGCCGAGGAAGGCAGCCTTCACCGACTTTGCGTCCAGCTTGTTACGGCTGCCGGCAAGCATGTGCACGAATGTGCCACACCCGAAGACTTTCAGGTGCGTTACTGTTGGCTTCCGTCCCGTCCACGCCTCCTCCGATGTCATCAGTAGCACGGCGCGCGTAGGGCTCCGGTTTTTCAGGTACACGGCGGTATTGACCGCTTCCGCCCAAAAGGTTTGCGGGAGCCCCGCGTCTTGGAGCATGCTGCGAACACGCTCCATGAGCATGTAGTTCGCGCGTTCAGCCACGCCGTTCAGCTACGGTGTTCCAGGTGGTGTGACCTCTTGCTTGATTCCGCGATGCTTGAGGAAGGTGCAGAAGTCGTTGGAGAGGTACTCTCCTGCACCATCAGTGCGAAGCACCTTCAACCGCCTGCTACTCTCATTCTGTGCAGTAGCAATCCACACATTGAAAGCATCAAAGCACTCATCCTTTCCAGCCAGGAATGACACCCTTGTCTTCCTCGACTTGTCATCAATGAACGTGACAAAGTACAACTTGCCGGACAAGGATTGTGATGGCATAGGCCGCACAAATCAAAGTGAACGAGTGAGAGAAGCTCAGTCGCGCCCTTTCCTTCCCCTGTGAAAGGAGAGCGGGCTTGCTTTCCTTCAATGCAGCTCTCACAAGCTGATGCACCAGGCTGCTTCACTCCCTTGAGCTCCAGGCAGCGGACCATCTGCTGCATGGAGATGATGGCGCCAAAGCCGAGGTGACCGAGCCGGCGGTGCCACAGGCCGATGTCGTGTTTTCTCTCTCTTGCCGCCAATGCTGAGTCGGCTTCCTTCTCCGATGCCACGTAGAGGTGGTAAAGACCGTCCTCCGTGTCAGCTTTTGCAAGCAAACGCCCCGCACTTGCAGAGATGGTGCAACCACCATTCTCAAAGCAAACCTGGATGCCTTTGGAGATGAGAGATGAGACAGAGAGGAGGTTAGCTGCCAGCCCCGGAACATGGAGCACCCCCTTCACACGACGTTCCACTTGCTTGCCCTCAACAGAGACACAAAACACAATCTCACCCTCCCCAACCGCCATTTGCACATGGTTGTCTCCCATGTACACCCGACGAGGCTCAATGACGGTGTAGACAACGAACCACTCCCGGCGACACGTCATGTGCCGCGTGGCTCCCAAGTTGATGATCCAGAACAGGGCGGTTTTGTCGGAGACGTGCAGGACCCGGATGGTTGTCACGAATCCACTCTCCCAATCCGCGGCGTTCGCGGAAGCGTCGGACTGTTTTCCTGCTCCCACTCCAGCCGCAAGGTCCGCCTTCTTCTTTTGGCATTCGCGCGCCCAATGGCCCGGCTTCTTGCTGTAGTGGCAGTTCCCCTTCTTCTTTCCTCCTCTGCCGTTGCTCCTGGTTGATGTAGCACCGCCCCCATGACCAAAGTTGGTGATGAGAGCGACGTCCAGTCCGCTTCTACCCTGCTCTCACTTGTGCCGCTCCTCCTCAAATAGCAAGCTCACCTCCACATCGTTGAGGGAGAGCTTGTCAGTGCGCTGGTCTAGGGCAACAATGAGAGGAGTGTAGCTGGTAGGAAGGCCAGAGAGGATGGTTAGCATGAGCACACGCTCCTTGATAGGGTCCTCAATCGCAGCAAGCTGGTCAGAGAGAGACTTCACCACGTTGATGTAGGCAATCATGGATCTAGACTCATCCATCTTCACAGTGTGAAAGCGACAACGCAGCTGCATATTCATGAGGATTGAATTAGAAGCATAAGTGGACTCAAGCTTTTTCCAAACCTCCTTTGGCGTGAGGATGACACGGACGAAGAGTTGCTGCTGTTTGGCGAGGTGGAGGTAGATGGTTACGAGGGCGCAGTCACGCTTCTCACTGTAGGTACGGGCCTCGACAGGGGATAGGGAGCTTTCTTCTGGTTCCTTCTCCTCCTCTTCCACCTGGCTCCAGAGAGCCTTCTCCATCAACACCATCTTCATGTTGTTTCTCCAGTTGAAGAAGGTATTGCCTTTGAACTTGGCGATGATGACGCCAGCCACCACGGAAGCGGATGTCGCCATGGTAGTACAACGTTCAGCCCACAAACGGCTCTCTCACATAGCAGGGTGCAAGGAATGCCTCAAGGATGAGAAAAAGCCTTGTTCTAGCTCTTATATTACTGATGGAAACTGGGGCAGCCCTCAGGGAGGTGATCAGGCTCACTAAGAGCCGCCTAGGCAGGACCAACTGTTTGTAAGAGGCAGTTGCAGGTTGCACAGACAGAAAGTACGGAAGAAAATGGAGGTTTTCTCAGAATTCGAATGTCTAAATCGACTCTTGAGTGAGAAATTAAATAATCACAGCTCTCTAACAAGCCCTTATATGCCTCATTTGGCCAAGGGAGCACTGAGATCCACTCCGTCAAAGTTCACCCTCTAGCACACTCCTAGCCTAGCGGGATAAGCGGCAGTCACTCTATCATGCATGAGAATTATGTCTCCCACGACTTGCACGGCAAATAATCATGGAGTGGTCCTTCATTACAGTCTCTTGTAGGCCCTCCAGCCGTCATTTCTCTTTGAAGGCCGCCCTCAGCCGTCCTGGCCAATAATCCTGCCGCCTTTTTCAGCTCAAAGTGCTCAGGTCGTCACTTGAACCCGACCCATGATCTCCAAACTTTGGAAATCCATATCTCACCCAAACGGACTCCAAATTGAGTTCCGTGAAGTGCTTTGGAACCTGTGAAACATCCTCTATGCAAATGTCATGCCAGATGATTTTTATCGGGCAACCTATTTTTGTCACTTTCTGGCACTCTCATATCCAGCAGGCAGGTAGGCAGGCAGGTACGCAAGCAGCAGGCACGTAGGCAGGTAAGTAGGTAGGCAGGCACCATGCAGCCAAGTAAGGAGAAAGCTATAGGCATTAGGCAATAAGTAGGCATGACGAAGTAGATACGCAGGTAGCAGCCAGTAGGCAGCAGATAGACAGGTAGCCAAAAGGCTATACATAAGCAAGCAGCATGCAAGCAGGCTACAGGCATGCAAGACACAGTAGGTAGGTAGCACGCAACAGGCAAGTGGCACATAGTATGCATCCTATAGGGAGGCAATAGGCAGGTAGCAAGCAAGCAACCATCAAGTAGCAGGAAAGAGGCATGTGGGTAGGAAAGCACCAGGTAGACAAGCACGCAGCAAGCCAAAGGCAGAGGTAGCAGGCACATGGCAATACATATGCAAGCAACAGGCAGGTAGGCAGACAGCATGCAGCTAGAAGGTAGCAGGCAAGCAACAAGCATTTTGCTTGAGGAAGTAGGCCAGCAGCAGGCACGCAGCAGGCAAGTAATAGGTAGGAGGTAGGCAGGCAGGCATGCAGGCAGGGAGCCAGCAGGCAGCCTGCAAGTAGAAGATAGAAGGTAGGTAGGCAGGTAGTAGGTAGGTAGCTGACATGTAGCAGGCAAGCAGGTAGCCACCAGGCAACAGGCAGACAGCCAGAAGGCATTAGGTGGCTGGCATGAGGCAGCAAGAAAGCAAAACGCAGGCAACAGGCAGGTGGGCATGAAAGCACGCAACTAGTACGCAGTAGGCAAGCAAAAGGCAGCCGGCAGGCCAATAGGTAGTGGGGAGGAAACTAGCAGGTAGTAGGCAGGTGTGCACCCAACAAGTAGTAGGTAGCAGGCAGCAAGCATGCAAAACACAACAAGAAGGAATCATAGAAGAGGTAAGAACCAAGCAGGTAGTCAACAGGCAGGTAGTAGGTAGTAGGAAATAGGCAAGTGGGAAGGCAGGCACCAGGCACTCAAGTAGGTAGCTAATAGTAGGTCGTGAGCAATAGGTAAGAAGCAATCAATCAACCAACAGGCACGTAGCCGATAAGCAGGCAAGTATCTAACAAGTAGCCAATAAGGAGCAAGCAAGCAGCAGGCAGGTGGCATGAGGTAGCAAACAAGCAACAAGCAGCCAACAGGCGAGCAACAGCTACGTAGTAGGCACACATGCATGCAATTAGGCAAATAGAAGCAATAGATAAGAAGAATGGAGTAAGCAGGCAGGTAGGCAGTAGGCCGGAAGGCAGGCAGCACGTAGGTAGCTGGTAGGGAACAAGTAGGCAGCCAACCATTAGGTAGCAGGCATGCATAAAAAAACTAGCATGCAATGGGCACGTAGCAAGCAGGCACCCAAAAAGCAGCCAACAGATAGTAGGCAGCTAACATGATGCAACAGACAAGCATTACGTAAACAACAAGCAATCAGGCATGTAAGCACGCTGCAAGCTGGCAGCCAGCAGGAAGTAGGTAGGCAAGAAGGAAATAGGAAGGCAACTGGCAGGAAACAAGCAGGCAGCTAATAAGGACGTTTTAGGAAGCAGGTAACATGCATGGAGCACACAGAAGGAAAGCAGTAGGCAGAAAACAGGCACATTACCAGCAGGCACCCATCAGGTAGCACATAAGCAGCAGGCAACTGTCATGAGGCAGTAGGCAAGCAGCAGGTAGGCAAGTAGTTAGTAGGAAAATGGCAAGTAGAAGGCAACATGCATGTTGGTAGGCAGTTGTCAGGTAGTAGTCAGGTAGGGAACCAACAGGCAATAGGCACTAGCAAGAAGGTTGCAGGTAGGCATCAGGTTGTCAGCCAATAAGCAACCAGCTAGCAACGGACAGCTAGCATGAGGCAATAAACAAGCAGCAGATAGGCACTGGGAAAGCACGTTTTTAGGCACATAGCCAGCAGGTAGTAGGCAAGTAGAAGGTAGTAGGTAGGTAGGCATGCAGTAGGCAAGCAAGAGGCAGGCCGCAAGGAGGCAGGTAAATAGTAGGCAACAACTAATACACAACAGGCATGCAGCACAGAACAGGAAAGTAGCACACAAGAAGAAGGCAGTAGGCAGGTTACCACCAGGCAACAAGCACGTGGTAGGCAGTGATGAGGTATGTAGGCAAGCACCAAGCAGGCAAGTAGGTAGCAAGCACTAGGTAGCACATAGCACGCAACGATTGACAAGGGGTAGTAGGCAAGCCGCAAGCAAGCGAAAGGTAGTAGATAAGCAGCAGGCAGCATGTGGGTAGGTGGTAGGCATGCAGCAGGCAACTAGCTAGAAAAGTGGTAACCAAAAGGAAAGAGGCAAGGAGGTAGCAAGTATGTAGCAAGCAGAAGGTAGAAGGCTGCGCGTAGCTGGCATAAGGCGGCAACCATTTAGTAGGTAGGTCCGTTGACAAGAAGCAGGCTAAAAATGGGTAGCAGGTAGGCAGGTTGACATCAGGCACACAACTGGTAGGAATTAGGCAATCAAGCAGCCAGTAGGAATGAGCAAGTAGGTAGTATGCATGTAGCACACATGGTAAGCAGCAGTCAAGAAGTACGTAGGTAGCTAGAATGCAGCCATATGGGAGCAGGCATCAGGTAGGTAGTAAGTAGCAATTAGGAGGCACAAAAACTGGTAGCAGGCAGATAGGCAAAAGGTAGGTAGGAAATATGATGTGGTTAAGCTAAAAGGACACAAGACGCATAGAGAAAGCAAACCCCCATGGTCAATAAAACCCCCACACCCGCCACCCATGTCATCCCCATGAGGACCACAACTGTTACCTCTAAACCCACATCAGCCAACACCTTCACCCCCACTACGACTGCTACTGCTAATGCCATTAAATCACGACCACCGCCCCCACCTTCATTTCTACAAGCGCTACAATCAGTACCACCATGAGGAGGAGGAGGAGGAGGAGGAGGAGAAGGAGGTGATGAGTGATGGGGGGGTGCTCAATCGGCACATAAAATGGCCATGTTAGCCTGAATGTCAAAGTCCATCACAGTCGGGGGCCTCCATTGACAACACCGATCTCAGTCTAGGGTGCTTGTGTCCCTTGTGGGCGCAATTCTCCCACTCATCATGGGTCATCCTCATCAGCACTGGTCTCCCTCCTTGCCCGAGTCTCCCTTGTTGGCGTGGATCTCTCTCGTTTTTGCAGGTCATTGTCGTCGGCAGGGTTTCTACCATCGGTGCGAGTATCCGTCGTCAGTACAGAGTCTTGCCCTTTGCGTGGGTACCTATTTTCCATGTGAGACAAACTAATCAACTCAAGTGATGGTCTTCGGTGTGAGAATGCGTCCTGGGCATGGGTCTCCGTCGACGTAGGTGTTGTAGTCACGGCTTGCAGGTCTGATTTGCAGCGCTGATACATTGTGACGAGTAAAGGAAGGAAAGGTGTAGTGGCGGAAGCCATAGAGTGCAAATCCGTAGTATAAGTATGGCAGATAAATAGGAATGATTAGAACCGGTGAAGGACATAGTCCTTTTCAACAGCATCGTGGCTAAAGAGTCGCGACACGTGCATGAAAGTTTCTGTTACCAAACTTGCTGTCTGACACTAAAAACAATTATCAGTGGGATGCAACAGTTGACACGTTGATAACATGGAAGGTATAGTTTGAGTTTGTTTTGCGAAAATGTGAGATGTGGTGAAAGATGATATCATTTATGCCACATTGACTGACCCATAATCAATTTCAATTGCCGCAAATGACTGGAGGGAGGTATTAGCCTGAAATCATATTCTTCATCCCGCCAATATAGATAGAAAAGATGCATTATGCGGTGAATTTCGAATACATGATCATGATGTATCAGCATGTTTTCCAGATGCAAAGAAAACTGATGACCTTTTGAAATGTACAAAAAACCACTATTTCAGATATATTGACCAAACACATTTATGGAGTTCATGAAGTTTCAGAATGAATAAAGATTTTACAAGGAATTCTTGAAGAAAAGATCCCGAGTTGGACTAATCCTGTGGATGTCACCACGTTGATTTGGTAAGCCAAAACGTGCATGTAGAATCCTTTGGCCACATGTAAACGCACATAGTGGCCTCAAGCGCCGCACAACATTGGACCGTACTTGATAGGCTATGCATTACAGTCCAGGCAACGTTTTTTTATATTGTTATACGACAGTTGGCATCGCGACAATAGGAAAAATGAATAGAATTACATGACAACAAACAACATTCACGAAAACACCTGAAAGAGGACACAATAAGCACTATGTGAACATAAATGGAAGACAATCGTTAACCATATCCTTGTTGTTTGATATCTATTCCTAGCAAAGAAGTGAAAATATGTTGAGAAAATGTTTCACGATGTGATTTTCTAGTAAATTCAGAAATGGACATAGTTTGTAAATGACCACGTATCCTATGGGTTATCTTGTGTCAACCACTCAAACTGTGGGCCTTCCTCTTTTCAAATTGTACAATTCAGGGCTCATTGTGATCACAATGTTAAATCTGGGGCGGATGGAGCTCGTAAATGTTCTATCTAGCTTAAAAAGCAGTCGCGACAAGCAACGTGTCTCACCTGGTCACTAGTCATGAACCCAAGAGACGTTTTCATAAAATCTATCAAACTCCTTGCATATACTGCGTTGAGGGGATGTGTGCATTCTGAATCAAGGAATTGCATTAAAAAAACAGTGAAGACTTAATCCACGCATGCTAACCGGAACATGTGTGCATAAATGCATGCTAATGAATAGAACGTTCTATATGCATAGGAAATCAAGCACAAGCGGTAGCCTTTCAGCACTAGAGACTAAGGGCCAATCCACATACATGACGTCTTTAGAAGGGAAAGCATGAAGAACACACTTATAAGTTGATACTTGAAGAATTCATAACAGTTTCTACAGATTTGAAATGAGTTCATAATACAACCATACAAAGGAAAAACGTTCGCACGTCAGAACAAATAGCAAAGCCGCCTGCACATCCGTACATTGATCACCTAAGAAGCAATGGGTAGAATCCAAAGTTATCTCAACCAAAATTCTCACAAAATTTTCTAAGGCAATGCGAACAAAAAATGAATGGAATGAACAATGGGTCGAAAATGTGAAACCTATCACAGTAAAGAAAAAAGAGGAACATAAAATCCAGAGAACACACAACAGGAAGCACCTTCACCATTTTAAGAAAACAAAAAACTAAAATCATGAAAAACAAACTTTGACTTGAAGAAGGAAACATTGACTTACGAGTGAAAACCTTAACATAAAAGAAAAGTAAAGTGAAAAAACTCAATAGAAGACTAGTGCACGTGGATAATTTTGAACAAACATGTGATTATTCCTTAATCAAATATTCAATTACGCATTTTTTTGAATTATTGTTCGAATAATAAATTCTATGACTAATATATATGTATATTTCTACACAAATGTATGCATATTAATATGCATACACATAAAGATGTCGATATATACAAAAGTGTATTTAAATTGAAATAAAGGTTTACATACAGATACATATAGATAAGGATATAAATATGGATATAGATATGGAAGTAAATAGAGATATGGATATATATTTGGATACATATATATACATGGATAAAGATGTAGGTATAGGTATGGATATAGATGAAAAAGATGATGATAGACACATAAAAACATAGACAGGTATAAATGAAGATGTAAACATAGACATAGACAGATATAGATATGGACATAGATTTACACATAGATATAGATATAGATATAGATATAGATAAAGATATAGATATAGATATAGATATAGATATAGATATAGATATAGATATAGGTATAGATATAGATATAGATATAGATATAGATATAGATATGGATATAGATATAGATATAGAT
>SZWC01000525.1:183497-229107 GCA_023375785.1 Penium margaritaceum
TATATATATCTATATCTATATCTATATCTATATCGATATCTATATCTATATCTATATCTATATCTATATCTGTATCTCTATGTCTATCTATATCTATATCTATATCCATATATATATATATATATATCTATGTCTATATTTATATGTGTATCTATATATATATATATGTTTATAGATATTTACATTTATATCTATATCTATATGTATATCTATAACTATAACTATATCTTTATGTATGTCTATATCTATACCTATATCTGTCTCTATATTTATCTTTGTATCTATATTTATATCTATATTTGTATATATATATTCATATGTATATAAATATGATATTGGTAAATTTATATATTAATTTATTCTTATTTAAATTTATCCATATTTATGTCTTAAATTACATCGATTTTTTAATGATGATGTTCAATATTATTCATCGATTTGTTTATAAAATTTCCTAATCTAACAAAAACAATTATGAAATTTTTAGTTTCAAACTTCTTCATTCGTAGGTCAGTGGTTCCTTCATGTCAAATTCTTAATTTTTCTTGTGATTTCATCTTGTTCTTTTCAGAAAAATATGAAGGTGCGTCCAGTTGTCTGTTCTCTGGATTGTATCTGCATTGGTTTGCTTTAATGTAACAGTTTTCACTTGGACTTGTTGTTCATTTTTTGACCTTCTTTCTACGCGTTGCCCTGTCGAAGGTTGTCAGCATGTTTTTGCATACACGTTTCCATTTTACCCATGACTTCTTAGATGAGCGATGTTCGGATGTGCAAGCGGCTTTGCCATTTGTTTTTGTTTGCGAAAATCTTTCCTCCGCATCGTTGGATTGTGAAATCGTTTCCTACCTGTAGAAAATGTTTTTTATTCTCCGAGCATCAACTCATGCTTACGTTCTTCATGATTTCCCTTCTAAAGACGTTACTTACGCGCGCGGGCCCTTCGTCTCTAGCGGTGACAGGCGACCGCTTGCTCCTGATTTACTACGCGTATAGAACGTTCAATTTGTTAGTGGGCCTGTATCAACACATGTTCCGGTTAGCGCGCGTGGATTAAGTCTTCACTGAGTGGAAAACTTGCAAAGATCCGTCGCCGCTTCCTAGCTGCGAACAGCGATGCGCTAAGCCGAATTGAGAATATCGCAACTATCAAATCAAGCACGGATGCTGATGAAAATCTTTTCGCCATAGGAGACACCCCTGACGACACATAGAGAAAGCTCGCCACGTCACAACGCAGCAGGTGATGCATGGATTGTCGCCGACGAAGAAACCGCGACTGCACGTGACGATGACATGACCAGTCGCCGCGATATTTTTTCTTTGGAAGGGGACAATGTCAACGATGAGGTCCGATTCATGAACTGTGTGACGTGCATGGAAACAAAATGAGAGATCCTGAACGGCAAGCGACGATCCTCCGTTCGGACGGCAAGCGACGATCCTCCGTTCGATCCACAGGAAGATCTTATAGGTATCGCACTTCGACCGGGCGTGAACGACCGAAGTTGTTTCCGATGTTTACGGCGAAGAAATTAGGGCCTCTACATCTTGGATTGTTCCAGCAATATTGAACAGGGTTCGGACCAGCCCGTTCACACTGATCGATCAAACAGCCCCCATACGTAGGAGTCATTCGATTTTAGGAAAGCAATGACGAACGTTCCTGAACCACCTCCACCGGTTTTTTTTTTAACAGATCGCGACAAGCCTTTGCAAGACCGACGCAGGCTCGTCACTACACAGCCCAATCGGCCGCCGACTGTTCGGCTGCGACCAAGCACGGCTCACGGCGGCGGATCATAAACCGAGTCATCCTTGGTTCTTTTTCGGGCAGATATATCCGAGCTTGCACTCAAACTGACGAGTCGAATCACGACGAAGGCAGGTGCGTCTTTCGAAGACTCAACCGTATACCGTATTTTAATCCTTTCATTCTCATTTCTGGTTTATGCCTTTTACTGTGCCTCATATCTATAATGCCCCGCCAACGTTCGAACCGATTGGCGCATGTCCTGATCTAACCGGAAAACAACTGGTGATGCTTATTGACAGCAACATTGGCTTTTATACACCACGTTCGTCGATATCTAGAGTGGATTCAGTTACAGCCCACAGGCACTGACAACATACCCCAATTGAAGGGAAAATCCAGCACACTGTTCGTGTGAAATCCGAGGTTGTTCTCATACGTGTTACGTACCTAACGTACACGAGCCCTTAAAATTTGCGAGTGGGAATTTCTTTCCTTACATTCATGGCCCACCGTGCCACGACTTCAGGAGTTTTACGTAGTTCAGCCGAGGTCATTTTGGCGAACTTCTTCGACCTGAAGTCTTACGTTCCAAAAGTTTGTGACAACTACGACCACCTTCCACAATGGTGGACAGAAGTATCGCGACTTCTCGAAGGTGCTATGATTTCATAATAAATTGCGTCAATAATCTAGAAGCCCCTCGACTTCTGAGCGGAGCTTCTCGATTCAGCCACTCACGAGCGACCTTGCACGCGTCGCACGGCATTAGCATCAATGACCCAAATATGCCTCGTTCTCATTCTCGGCACTGTATACATGTGTTCTACTTCCTCGGCACTTGTCCTGGAAGAACACTCATTGCTTACTACAAATTATCCATCTATCCCAAATAGCTGAATTGTCTTTTGTCCTGCACATCCCTGTGAACCACTTACGTTCCACTCAACGTAACACTTGGTATCAGCGCGCAGTGGCACAGGAGGGATTAACGGTTCATTAAGTACCTCACACGAGTCCTCATCGCATCGGTGCCGTTAAGAAGGTCGTAGACTTTGCGACGACAACGTTGAACGGAGCGAGCACACCCGGCGATGAGCAACAGTCCCTGGCGTATACACCGGCTATGGCGGATCATTAACATGCAAACAACGACACTCTCTAGAAAAACCAGGTAGTAATCGCAACTTTCGCTGCGAATGGTGAAACACCAATGAACCCAGGTGTTAGTCAAGTAACGAATCCCTCAGGCTCGTCAAACCATTTGCCTGCGTCGCAGCCCATTAGGTCGACATCTGGCATGATGGGAGGCATCGCTCGACAAGCGTGAATGAACAAAGACCGGAGGAGCTTCAACTATGCTCCAACAGCTCAACCAGGCACTGGAGGAGCTTCGAGTATCTCGTGCACAAGAAAGCGGTGCTCACCGAGAGAAATCTGCAACTCTCGAGTGAACCCCATATTTTACCGGCACTTCCCGAACTGTTCGATTTCGAAAACTCCAAGGGATGGACGTTCAGGATGTGGTTGACGAGTTTGGAGGTGTACTTCATCACTACTTGGGTGAACAAGGACAAAAATAAAATTGACCTCACGGCCTTGCTTCTGCATGGCACGGCTTTGAGGTGGTAGTCCAATCTGAAGGCCATCCAACAGTAGTAGGAGACCGGCAGAGTTGAATCGACGGCTATATCTCTCACATCATAGACCGCAGTCGTATTACCTCTCTAGCAGATAAATCCAACATGGCACGACCCTCATGCCACCGGAAGCATGGAGCGACTTTGCACGCTAGACTCGCTTGCTTTGGGAAGCTGAACGAGAAGTATGACGCACGATGTAAACTTTTGTGTCAGTAGTCCAGCGTGATGGAGTACACTTAGCGTTTTTGGAAGTGCCCTCACCACCGGAAGTGCCCTCGACCCCGACAAACTGAATTTCTACAAGAACAACCTCAACCAAGATATGTAGCGGGAAATCGCCATGTTTACATCCAAGACGACCTTACGCAAATGATCATAGTAGCCGACCGCATCAAAATCGTCGAATACAATGCTCGGGTGTAAGAATCCAGCGACTGGTGACCCCAAGGCACAATCCTTATCGTGCCAGTGAAGAATCGCAATCAGTGGAAACCTCGTCTCCGATGGAGATTGATGCCATCAATCAATGCAATCAATGGCTCGGCTAGACTTGCGAGAAGCCCGGTCATGTCTCGCACAACTGTCGAGAGCAACAACATGCCAAAAATTGGGGGAAGTCATAGAAGAGGAATGAAGAGTTGGAAAACAACGAGAGTAGATGGCGTGACTCCTGTCCGGTCGAAATTTTTTGTGCCGACTGATTTCCCATATTTGCAATTCACATCGCCGCAGACGAGGGTTCCTGAGATCGCAAAGCTCAACCAGGGGAACGAGGAAGACCAACCGGCGATACTACTACGCGTACTACGGAGGGGTTGTACAAGCCGCGGTATGGTACTGGAACTGCTGAATGGAGGAGCTTCTCACAAATTTGTTAGCAACGACATGGTTGGGAAGCTGAATTTGAAGTGTGAACCAGGAGTGTTTGAAGGAAAACCATCAACGAAAGACTACGGATCCATTGACTTGGAAAACCACTTTGAATGCAAATCAAAGATCAACATGACGTAATGGTCTAGAGGATTTACCAAATGAACAACACAAAATCATCATCGGGAAACATTTCCTGTACTGGCACAATCTGCAGGTTGATTGGAGCAGCGCATCATTCTATGTCAATATTAATGGCAGAAAGTGACACCTTCTTCTAGTCAAGCGATCCATGATGCAATGGCGTTTACAAAATGTAGTAGTGGTGGAGGCAACAAAGGAAGCCATGATAGCCACAAAACACAAGCAGATATCTCGAGACGTGGCCAAGAAATGTTTGAAGCGCGGAGTCCAAGCATGGCTAGTCCAAAGGAAGCCGATGAAATTAGAGCGGCCGAAGCGACACCAACAACCTCGATACCTAAGAAGTTCGTAGCAGTGATGTGGGAGTTTGCAGAGCTCATCAAGAAATTTGAAGGGATTTTTCCTGATGAACCACCTCAATAGCTATCTCCACAACAAAACATCGACCATCCGATAGATTTGAAGCCGGGAAACAAACCGACGGTGCAGGGGACCTATTGGATGAGCGATCACGAGCTGATCAAAGTTAGGAAGCAGCTAGGCGAGACGCTCGGAATGGGATTCACCGGATCCTCCACATCACCTTACTCAACACATGTACTTTTTGTAAGAAAGAAAGCCGGCAAGATGTGGATGTGCAAGGAATATTGAGCATTGAACATTATCACCATCGAGAACCATTGCCCTATCCCGTGAGTAGATGAACTTTTCAATCAATTCCATGGGGCTCAAATGTTCAACAAGATCAACCGATGCAACGACTATCATTAGATCTGCGTACTTGTAAAGGTTGTTGAAGAGACAACATTCCGTACCAGATATGAGCACTTTTATTCCATGATCATGTCGTTTGGACTCACAAATGTCCTCGCGACATTCATGACGTCAATGAAGAACATTTTTTGCTCAACTTAGACTTTGTATAGATTCACGACATCGTAATGTACAGACGGAACATAGAGAAACGTAATGGACATCTCCGAAAAGTTCTTGAGATCATACAAAGAAAAATATGTTTTGGAAGAGTCTCAAAGTGGGACTTTGGTCGCCATTCGATCGAGTTCTTCAGCCACATCATCGGCGTTAGACAAAGTACCATGGACTCAAAAAAGGCGAGGCTGTCGTTGATTGGCCGATTCCGACAAACGTTTGGGGCATCCAAGTGTTTTTTGGCTTCTACAACTACTATTGTCAATTTGTAACTGATTATGTGTGGGTGTCAGCACCTCCCTCCTATCTCACCCAGAAAACCACCGATTGGAATTGGGGGGATAGCAAACAAGAAGCGCTCAAATGTTTCAGAAATGCCTTGACCTTGACGCCAACCTTACGATTGGCAGATCCCACAGCGGACAACAGCATGGCCACCAAAGTGCTTGATCGCTCCATCGGAGTAGTTCTCCTCAAAGACAGTGATGGTGGAGAACAACAGGTCGTGTACATGTTGTGACAATATGCAGGCCGGAATTCAACTACGCAATGCATGAGAAGGAGATGCTTGCAGTCGTGTGCACATTTAAGATGTGGCAGTGGTATCTAGAATGTCGGTGATGCATTGTATATGCCCAATGGTAGAGTTTTCATGCACTGATTTTCTCGTGTATTATACTAGTGCACTTACATTATGAGAACTCACTAGCATTTGAGTGTATTTGAAAAGTGCGCTCTACCTAACTCGTGTCCCTTCCCTTGCCATACTTCTCTATTACTCTATCTCTAATAGACTACCTTTCTCCCTTTTTCTCCTCTCTCCATCTCTATCCATATCCTTATCTCTTTCCCTTTTCCTCTATCTTACATTTTCTCTCTCTTTCTGTCCCTCTCTCTCCAAATCCCTCTCCTTTTCTCTTTCTCTCCCTCTCTCTCTGTCCATCTCTCTCTCCCGCTTTCCCCTTACTCTCCCTCTCTCTTTCTCTCTCTCTCTCTCTCTCTCTCTCTCTCTCTCTCTCTCTCTCTCTCTCTCTCTCTCTCTCTCTCTCTAAAAATTAACTCCAAAATAAAATAACTCCTACATCATTTTACAATTGCTTCTTAATCGGGATCTGGTTTGCTTTGTAACATCGCTAGGCTGTTTTGCGACTAACTTTTGAACCCAAAACGTAGGCCCTCATAAATTGTAGTCCAAGGAGAGGTAGGGAATGGTCGCCTCAGCCCTTTTGGCTAAGACGAACCACGCCACACATGGATGTAGCCATCATAGGGCATATTTGTAAACATACAACAAAAAACCCTATCGTTCCACGTGGCACATCTACATGGGAATAGGTTCCTAGCGGTCAAATAGAGGGGAGGAGGAGTGATGTGATGGATCTTCCATCGCGGCACTCCTCTTGCCTTAATTCCGGTCTACGGACCAAATCCGGGCTAGAGTCCCACTAGACTCTAGACTGAACTAGACCCCAACTCGTCGAGACATCGGTCTCGAGCCCCAGACCCGGGAACTATATTTAAATGACTTTTTGAATCCTAAAAATGGCTTGTACGCTACATTCCTCCCCCTTTGCTTCGAACCGTCCTTGTTCATCTTTTCTCACGGAGGTTTGATCATTGTGTACTTCATGATGCAAACCATGCAACAAGGATCACAAACAAGATCATATGTGTGAACTCTTGTCATCCGCAACACGGTTGCACCACGTTCACACACAATCAACCACACACTTGTGGTTTTTGTGATTATGGTCATGTCTGCCCAACATCTACTGTTGATCGCGTAATTCCATGGCTCTTGCCAAGATGAGACACGTACAATCCTTGTATTTTCTTCACAAGTGTTGGTGAGTCTTCATCGAAGACTCATTATACGTGTATATTGATGGCACATTTGATGCCTTTTGGGAAGTACATTGTCAACAATATCATTCCAGTTTGGAAGAGATTACATAGGTTGAATGTTTCCACATTCCATGTGGTACGTGTTCAGCAAGCTGTTGTGGTGACGCCTCCTCCCCCTTTGCAAGGAGTGTCCCTGCGACCAATTAACTGGGCGTCCTCGCAAAAACTGTCCAGGTCCACACAACACTTCCCATGTCGTTTGGACATGATATCTTTCAAGGGGTTGTTGTCAAGGTGGTACCTCCTTGCAACATTGTTAATATGTGCAATCGAAGATCAGAACATCAGTCCTCTCTGTTTGCAACCACGTGTTCATGACCACGTGTAGGTCTATTAGACCTCTTTCAACACCTGTGGTTTGGTTGGCTAAACTCAACCAAGCTTCACTAAGCCCATGCAACTCGATGTTAGCTTTTTGTGAGGTTTGAGAGGCACCAAGATCATAAGACATGGTTTCTGAGCACACTTGTTTTTCCATTCAAAGATCATCATCTTCGAAGGAGGCGACATTGGTTGTCTAGCATGCGCATTTTCCATCAAATTCCATCACTGGAAACGAGAATGCTCCAACCTAGATGATCTTGGTCTCAACTATCATCCCCTCATTTCTAACTGAAATGGGTACCGTAGGCCGCCGCTCACGTCGCTGAAAAAAGTACACTGCTTTTGAACTAGGTTAACTGAGATCCACGGACAAAGTTTTCATCATATAGTATTCACCAAACGGGTGTACCATGATCACAATCCTTTTGGTATAAGTTGGAAGAACACCTTTCGGGTGTCAGTTCCATGTGATTTTGATCGAACACCTCCGAATCACATCCGGCGATCCTGGAACAGCTAGTTCTTGAATCTGTTTGCAATTACGTAATCACGTGCAAGGATTCCATTCCAGATCCCATCAATAGATTGTGTTTGCAATAATGCGTGTTGCTTCAATGTCTTCTATTGTGTACATTCGATACTTCCATTCAATAGAGTATTTTCCATATGCCTCACCAGAGGCCATCGTGGAGGGGATCGTCCTCATCGAAGACATCCGGACAAACATCCACCATTGTGGATACCACCACAATGACATCCACAATTGTATTATACTTAAGTTCAGCAATTTACTTCAATTGAACCATCCCCAAAACCAACGAGCTTGAGTCACTTCCCCCATGACCTTTCGGGTCAGTTGAAGAATAGTTTGACTACACGTAGTAATTATGATCTCTCTCAATGATTGGTTTTGTTAAAAAAAACTGGATAGCCGGTGCTACACCATGCCTTGGTATGACCGGAGTCCATCTGGATGAGGTTTGAAGAGTGTGATGTACAAAAGTAGTGTACCGTGTCACGATGGCCTCAACTTTGAGACGATTCTCAAAACATCAAGAGAATTTGATGAGAAGCATCGTTTCTCAAGGCCCATCTTGAAGAGTTCCTTCACATCAACATTTTTGACACAATGGTCATCATTTTACGGGTGGATACCCGCACCGTGCTAGCTATTAAGCTGGCATACCCGCGAGACTAAATTCTGGCACGACATACCTACCTGTTTAAAAAAATGGAACGATGTATCCAGCCCTTGCTCGCCATGCTCGATCAGCCACATGCTGCGCTGATCGAGCATGGCGAGCAGGGTCATGTGACCGTCGCTTGATCGTGACCGTCACTCCCTCGCGAGATCGCGATGGAGCGATGAACCATTTGTTTTTTTTTTCGATGTGCAAACCCCCCATTACAATTTAGGGGTTTCTATGTTTTGCGTGGGCTCCGCCCGCGCAAAACATCAAACCCTACATCGTAATAGGGGGTTTGCGAGTCGAATAAAATGGTCATCGCTCCATCGCGATCAGGCAAAAATGCCCATTTCAATATTCGACTATTTTTTCCGTGGCACACAAACCAGCCTGGTTTGCATACTAAGTACTTTCAAACCCAGTCCCGAATAACATTCAGGGTTGAGGGTTTTTTTTTTCGCGAGCATCTGCTGGGCGCCGCGGTAGCGGGGCCCAGTAGATGCCTTCGCTTTGCAGAGGTGTCTCAGATCCCCCACGCAAACCCCACGCAAACCCCTCCCTCGAACAATCACAAACACCTCAAAAGAGGGGTTTGTGATTGTTAGAGGAGATTGATGACGTCAGCATTCTGACGTTCCATTTCATACAGTGACGACATAACGTTTTGCGTGGATACGTCGTTCCTTTTTTTACCTGTGGATATAGCTACTTTAATTTGGTCCGTACTAGGCACGCTGTTCCAATTTTCGAGGGTGCGAGTACGCCAGCTTTGATTTTGGACATGGTGGGTATCTAATCTTTCCGTCCGTATTTTACCTCCATGTTGATTATGACTCGTGTGGTTGGTCGAGCCACCAAGATATAGGTGCTAACCTACTGTTAGCATAAAGTTGTCGGCTTATAGATCGTCTCCACGGTCATAAGTTTTGAATGCAAAACCTAGACCTTGAAGTTATCCTAGCTATGTTGTAGTTGGTTTTTAGCAATGAATGAGATCGTCATAGTTCTCTGGAGCACCATTAAGTAGAAAATGAGTGTCACTCGTTTTCTCAAAAATGGATTTTCATGGAACTTTGGATGAATATTTCATCGACGTCGGTTCATGTATTTTTGTCTATCAATTCCCATGATATGTTCACCCACCGAGTGATGATAGACTGAGGTATCATCCTCAAATTTGTTCACTTTTGACATTCGGTCAATCTTGTCATATGCCAGAATTGACTCTTGCGATCTTCGACCTTCACACTGCGACTTCTCAAATCGTGGAGGACCCATCAAAGAGTCTCCGCCCCTCTCTGGTGCAATTACAACCCCCATTGGCAATAATCTTTGTCTCTTGAACAGGGTTGTGAGTACACTCATGTACCATTTTATCATCGGTACCGGTCGGGCATCCCGATTTGTATCCATCCCTCACCGAGTGAGAGGGTGTTAATGGTTTCTTCATTGAGGATTTATTCAAACGTATCATCCTTGACACATTCCATCACGGACCGATGTTTGCATCGGCCATGACTGATGATGTAGAGAACCTCCAAAAGGCACTAATGCATCTTGTACACACTGTGTACAGGCGGCACGATGGCAATCCTCGAGGATTGAAGTCGGCGTGCTAACAGACCAGGCTTGTTAAACATCTCATAACATATTCCTAACACGGACGAAGTCATGAAACCATCACATTTTCCTTTGGACACTGTAGTGTAGTGGGACATGCAATTGTTGTAGCACTCTTTTGCACCCACCAAACCACTTGTTTGGTGAAATGGTCTCGCCATCGGTATCCAAAACATTAGCTGATATCATCAGCTTATTCAAAATGTCACAAAACCATTGTGATCTTTTGTCCGTCCAACTTATCCATAACTTCATGTCGTGATCGATGCACCAACAGTTAGTGGATAAGGGTTTTGTGCATATCGTGCACGTTTTCCATGCATGTCATGTACCCTATTTCACGTGGTTGAAGTACCATGGTATGAATCGCATACCTTGACCCATTGAAAAGAGGGTTGTCTCCAGCACTTGGTCATGCACTCTGACTTCATGCGGTCATCCAAGCCGTGCATATTTTGGAACTGGTGCTCAACCGACTGGGCTTTTGTAGCACGTTCCATCTATGGATACGGAGGAGTTCGTCCACCTTTAGCATGACCCAGATTTGAGGAAATCGTCTTCGTCACACATTTGACATATCCGTTAAAATTTGGTTTGTACTACTTTCATAAGTACCTTCCCAAACTACTGTCAACAGGGTAAAGATTTTAAATTCCACTGGTCGTCACTATTGGTGGCAGTCAAGATTGCTGTGTATTGTTATGTCATTCGGGCATAGACCTGATCACCACAGTCGTCTATGATCGTTTCTAGTCATTTTTGTCGATTCTCTATTTGAAGAATTCAACATTATGACCATCCTTGACGTCGTAAAGATGCCTTCCAAACGTCGGATGATGTATTTTCGGCGCTTAAGAAGAAAACGTGCCTGATGCACTTGCCTGTAGAACCACTTTGTGCATAGATCGTATGCTTTTGTTTGGTGGTACATCGCAAGCCAGCATGACGAGGGGAAGATTGTCTTGTTCGTGCTCATTGATATAACGGGGTGCAATCGGCACCCATGTTATCGGTGCAATCAGCTTCTTACAACATGTGTTGTACCATCAACACTAGCATAGCTAGCCAAATTGTAATGTCCATAGTGTGTTCGACACTCGCATGAGTGGTGCATTGGGCACCAATGAAAAAAGTACAACCAACAGCTTTTCTCAATTGTGCAATCGACGTTTATGACAACGGTGCATTTGACACTTGTATAAACAATTTCACCTACGCACTCATCAGCCATACATTCAACGCTAATGGTAATTGTGCGCTTGACACTTTTGGAATGCTACAGTTGCATCTCCCATGGTGGTCTTGCTCCCAATGCAACCGTCACTTGTCAATTTTGGGCGCTCGACCCTTGTGCAGGGAATTTTCACCATCTCGTGTGTGTTGAGTGCGATCAGCACTCACACTCTTTGTTTTCTAAAATCCAAGCACGAATTACTTGCCTTGTATCCTTGGTGCAAACGACACCCACATGGATTCGCAACCAGCCTCTGTTTTGGTCATACCTTTGTAGACCATGAGCAATGCAATCGGCACTAGCATCACATATGCTTTCGGCATCTGTGATAAAACTGCAGCTGGCACTTTTCTAGAGGTGTTTTTGACACCAACAAAATTTCTACAACTAAACCTTATGCCATTGCCCGTAGTGCAATCAGCAGTTACATTAATGATGTAATCGACGTCCGTGTAACTGTGCAATCGACACTCCTTTTGTGCAGTATGCACATTTTGCATTGTTGCGACGAGTAGGTGAGTCGTCAAGTGGTCGCAACACGTTTGGTGCTTTCATTAGTTTTCGTCGCCATTGTGGTTTTGCAACCTAGTACACGTTATAGTCGTCGTTTTGTACAAACAAAACTGTTCAGCGCATGTACAACCTGTATTGAGCCATGGCATGACTTTTTGACAGTCAACCCTTCCGGGTTTTGTCACAAAATACCCCAAACAATGAGGTTAATCCACAAAACTGTAGGCACTGCCGGTGCTAAATTTCTTGCATTCACGAATTTCCAAGTGAATTCTGTTCACGACATGGAAAACTGTCGATTTTCCTCTTTTTTGTGCTTCGGAATGGATCAGATAAAGAAAATCAGAACTGCTGATTTTTTAGAAGAGCTCAACCAGAGCTTTCAGATTTTTGTGTCAAAACTCATGGTCAACTTGACCACACATTCGGGTTCGACCACAAAGTTTTTCACCATTGATTTTTTTTGAAATTCAGGTTCAAATAGAGAAACTGCCTCTGTTTCTGTTGCCAAGTCAAAGTCTAGGAGAAAGAAAACATATTCCCAAAACTTGATCACATGACGTCTCATACGTGTTTCAGTCAATCATACGACTGCGCTACTTGCGCACACACTATTCTGGCAGACGTATCTTCATGATCTGTTGAGATGTCGCCACCTCTGGGAGCCATGCCCCCCATCCCAGCAGACAGGTGAGGAGGCCGGAAGCTTCCTCCTCCATCGTCCGCTCGCTGGGGTGTTGTCACTCATCCACCCTAGCCATGGGCGAGGAGGGGGGGAAGAGACTCCGCCTCGTCTCTCCCCCCTTGGATGTCTTTGGCGCCATAGGCAAAGGGGAGGGAGAGGCACGGCACCATCGGCGCCATGAACGAGGGGTAGAAGGAGGGGGGAAGGAGGAAGACGCCTTCACCTCTCCCTTTGAGACGCTATTGGCACCATTGTTGAGGGGGACAAACAAGCACGGTCCTATCCCCTCCCTTGGCGCTGTCGGCGCCATGAACGGGGGGAGGGGGGGAGCGGGCAACTCACCCTCTCCTCTCCCCCTCAGGCGTCGTCAATGCCATGGATGAGGGGGAGGGGGAGGCACAAGCCTCTCCTCCCCCATGGCGCCGTCAGCGCTATAAACGAGGGGAGGGAGGGGGAGACTCTTCCTCTCCTCTCCCCCAAAAGCGCTGTCGGTGCCATGGGCACGATGGAGGGAGAGGCACGGGCCTGTCCTTCCCCTTGGCGCAGTCGGCGCCATGAACGGGGGGGGGGGGGGGGGCTCGCCCTCTCCTCTCCCCCTTGGGCACAGTCGGTGCCATGTGCGAGGAGGAGGGAGAGGCGTGTCGACCACTCCTCTCCCCGAGGGTGCAGTCGGCACCATGGGCCAGGGGGAGAGGGAGGCCCTCTCCTACCCCCCCTTGCATTCTCGGTGCCATGAACGTGGAGAAGGGGGTGGGGAGGGAGGTTCACTCCCCTCTCCTCCCGTCAGCTCCATGGCAAGGAGGGGGGTTCCTCCCCGCTCGCGGGCTTTGGCAGCTCTCCGAGAGCTAGTCATAGCTCCACTAGCTATCGGAGCCAAACCTCGCCGGTCGGGCGGCGTTTGGTCTCCCGGTAGCCATCGGCCATCGGCACTTGTGACACCAGTATTGTATTTTTTAGGTTCGCACTCCTGACCGGGGAGTAAGCTCGACGGGAGCTTATCGGCAATCGAACGGGCTGCATTTGACGGCGGGCAGAGTTTTGCCGTAGAGACAAAAAAAAACATTCTCCATCACAATCGACGGACGGCGTCGCTCAAAAACTTGATCCAACGGATGAACGGAATCCATTTAAGAGGTAATTTGCAAAATCTGGCTCTAATGCCACTGTAACTGCACTAGGCTGTTTTGCGACTAACTTCTGAACCCAAAATGTAGGCCCTCAGAAAGTGTAGCCCAAGGAGAGGTAGCAAATGGTCGCCTCATCCCTGTTGGCTGAGACGAACTGTGCCACACATGGACGTAGTTGTTATAGGGAATTTTTGTAAACATACAACCTAAAAACCTTTCGTTCCACGTGGCACATCCACGTGGGAATAGGACCCCACTATGGAAGATGCATCGCGTCACTCCTCCTCCTAGAGGAGGATTGACGCAATGGATCTTCCATTGCGGCACTCCTCTTGCCTTAATTCCGGCCTATGGACCAAATCTGGGCTAGAGTCAAACTAGACTCTAGACCGAGATTATTTTCGGACCTCAACTCGTCAAGACATCGGTCTCGAGCCCCTGAAACCCGGGAGATATCTTTAAAAGCCATTTTAAATCCTAAAAATAGCTCGTACGCTACATGCTTATACCGAGTTTTATTGTATAGTTTTCTATGTTTGCATGACATAGAACTGTCCTCACAAAATTCGACCACGTATTTGGTCCTGTTCTTTTCTATGGACGTCGAGCTAACCTGTTTGTGGAAAAGTTTGCGAGTTTGCACTCCAATTGACGGTGGCCAAGGATGACAACCGCCAGTTCACGGTTGAATGCCCACCGTTGACACGACAATTCCCGACCTGCTGTTGCTAGTCAATCTGCTATCGTTCCGCCCTTAAGCCCCCCCTAGTGCGACGGATAGTGTATATGGGCCAGTGTGCTCGATTTTCCAGGAGAATTGCACTTATCGTGCACCGAGTGCGCGATTCTCACATCTCACATTTTAACTGGTTTGCTATGTAAGAAGTGCATCATGACTGCAGGTTCAAAGGCAATAATGTTCTTTACATCCGTCGATGAATCAAGACAATGTCCAATCTGTTGTTTCGGGCAATGAACGCGAGACGGCTGACGATCTCCCTTGCAAATGTTGGTTGCATCAATGTAACAAGTACAAAGCCTCATTCAGCTAGTGTTTTCTGTTGTTCGACCAACTGCAAAGGAAGACTACGACAAATAGTAGTCAGCTTAGTATATAGATTTTGACCGACAAAAGCAACACATGGAACTCCTATATTCTGTCTTTTCCATCCTTTTATGTTGAAATGTATAAATTTACGCAAGCAAAAAACGTCAACAACGTTAGATGGAGGGCATTGTCATTTTCTTCATTAGAATGAGAGAGACATCATATTTCTGTTTTTTGAACAGAAGAGTCAAACAAAAACAATGTTTTACTGTGGTCGCGCATATGACTCGCGCAACTACCGTATCAGAGTGGGCACCCGAGATCGTCTAACGGGACTCACTTTTCAATTTTGCAGTGATGCATTTGTCCCTTCGAACGTACTGTATCTTTTTCTTCTTGTGCCAGTTTGTTGCAAGGTGACCATCCAGCATAAATTCTGAATAGTCGGATAAAAACTCATCGATCTCCGACATTTTCCTGATAAAGTAGATATCTCTCAAAGGTCGCTTTTCAAAGGCAGTCTCGAGAACGCCCATCATTGCAGTATATGATTTCCGCGAGAACGTAAATACATCACTACTGTATTCAACCTCGCCTTTCTTGCAATGTTATACAAACACATCCTTGGAATCAGCAAATTTGCGTATTTGTCGCTAAGGTTCACTACCTTTACTATCATGCATTTGCAAAGCAAACGGAAGTGTTTGTGATGTCTTGTCTAAACCAATGTTGCAGTGGGTTCCAAAGGCGGTCGTCCACTCAGTGCGTGATAAGTGCACTTCTTCACTTATTTCGCGTGCACTCGTCACAGGCACTACCCCCTACACTGGGGGGGTTCTCTAGACAGTTGTACGAAGACCCAAGCGACGATTATCACGATATACCTCAGGCTAGATTCAGCGTCAACGTTCATTGTTGATTAGCTGGCCGTCAAGTTCGCTTAGCGATGCAACGGGACAAGCGGACGACAAAGGATAGTGGAATCGAGCAATGGAGTGCGAAGCACAACTTTGACATTTTCTTAATGATCTAACATGGATGGATCATTTGGACAAAAAGACGTCCCAGAAAGAATTTTACTTGTGAGATGCTAAACAATCAATGGAAAAAACGTTCACACTGCCCACATTTTCAGTGTTAAATCGTGAGATATGAGTTTGTGTTCCCGTAGTGCAACGTGTATTTGCTCTAAAAATAAAAAAATAAAGTATAGTAAGAATTATGTATATAGATGTAAACATAATGTTTTCATTAATAAAAGATTATAACAAATTGAGAAAAAGGTATTTCGGCCACTTAAGACAAAACAAACTTAGAATAAGACAAATGAGACAAATTAGCGCATTGAGTGCGCACTTAGTGTACTTTTGTATGGTTACTAAGCTCACTTATCACATACACTAGCCCCAAGCACTGAGGTACCTCCTAAGAAGTGATCTTCTTGGCCATATAAGACAAAATTCAGATTTTTCATTGACATATGAGACAAATTCACACATTGAGTGCGCTCCTAGTGTTCTTTTGTATGGTGAAAGATCGAACTTCCCACACACACTTGCCCCACACACTGACGTCCCTCCTAAGAAGAGAACTTCTTCACCACATAGGATAAAAAAGTAAGATATACTAGGATACATGAGACAAATAAGCACACTGAGTGCACTCTTAGTGTACTTTTGTGTGGTCATTGAGCACACTAGCCACATACACTAACCCCACATACTGAGGTCTCTCCTAAGAAGAGATTTTTCTAGCCATATAGGATAAAAGTACGCTCCTGTTGTGCACAATAGAAGGAGTTTAGGGACAAGTGCAAAGAACGTCCTTTGGTGAGAACACCCTCAATGCACACACTAAAAAAGCAGTGTATGAAATGGCCTTGATTAACCATACCTCCGTCCGCACCGACCATCACGGAATGTAATACCTCAAGACCCAGCCAAATCCAAGCTGTCGACAAATTCGATTCATGGAGTTCATCAAGTCCAACTTCGACTACGACATCGAGTACAGACTAATAAAAATAAATCTGGCGGATTCTCCAAGTTGAAGTCCAGATTTGATGGCCGAGATCAGAACATTGCTCGTCAAACGAGATCCGTACCTCAGGAAGAATTACGAGGAGGTCGACAGGTACAAAAAACCAATGTTTGGTTCGAAGACCACTACTGGAAACGGTGATCCACTCATCACGTTGTTGTTCCTCCAAACGAGGGAATTCAACACATGTTATTGGAGGAATGCAATGACACTGGCCCAGGTGGATACTTCAACAAGGACAAGACACTCAAGAAGCTAGCAAAATAATACTGGTGGGACAAGATTCAGACCGTCGTGGCGGCCTTCTACCAATCGTGTGACAAATGTGAGAGACAAAAATGTTGTCGCACGCGGCAACCTGGTCTAATTCAACTCCTTCTCATTCGGACAGAACAGTGGGCCAATATTAGTATGGACTTTGTGACGGGTCTGTACGCTACTCCCAAGGGATACGACACCATCCTCGTCGTGGTGGACAGATTTTGTAAAATGTCTCACTTCATTCCAATGACCACTACCGTCACCATAGAAGGAACATCGTGGCTGTTTCTAAATCAGATAAGACGGCTGCACGGTGTGCCACATTCCATCATCAGCGACAAAGACAGCTGTTTCACTAGCCTTTTTAAGTACAAACTGATGACGCGTTATGACAAATAGATCTAGCTATCAACAGCGGTTATCCTCAAACTAATGGGCACACCGAGCGAACCAATCAGACGCTCGAAAAAATCCTTCGCACTTTATGCGAGACACACGGCATCGATTAGACAACAAAACTGCCAACCGTTGAACTCGCATACAACTCGGCCACTTCTACCGCAACTGGCAAAATACCTTTTGAGGTGGTGTATGGCCAACGTTCTGCTACACCAACTAGATAACAAAGTTAGAGTAACATCTCCACGGTTGACATTCACCACCGGGACATCACAAGAATGTGGAAGGAAATACAGTAGTCCATCGCAAAGACGCAAGCAACTGTGAACTCGGCAGCCGACAAACATCACAATGACGATGTGTTCAGTGCTGGCGATCGCGTCCTCCTCAGCTCTACGAATGTTAAACATCAAGGATAAAACTTTGCAAAGATTAAACCCCAAGGGTTGGGACCGTTTGAGATCGAGCAAATGTAAACCCTTGTTGTCACTTGAATTTCTCTACCTGACATCATGGCGATCAACCCTTTCTTCCACATTAGTAAAGTCAAGCACTGTCGAGATCCCAGTACGAACATCCCCAGCAAAGACGTCGTACCTCCATGACCTGTACAAGTGGACAGAGATACAGAGTACGTGATTGAAGATATACTTGGACATCGACACTGTGGAAAACAACCGATTATCTGGTCAAGTAGCATGGCTATGGTGTCGCGTACAATAGCTGGGAGCACTACGACAACCTCCTCGGCGTCAATCATCTAATTGACAACTACTTCTGCCATCACCGGCCTACGTCTTCTAGCATGGCGGGACAAAGCGGCTAAAAGGTAGGGAAGTGTCATGTCTATGACGTACACGAGTCCCTAAACTTTGCAAGTGGGTATTTCTTTCCTTGTATTCATGGCCGACCATGCGACGACTTCAGGATTTTTACGCTGTTCCACCGAGGGCATCTTGGCCAACTCCGTTGTTACGTTCCAGAATGTTTTGACAACTTTGACCACATTCCAGAATAGTCGACAAAAATACCGTGAAACATATCGATGTTTTTATGTTGTTCGGTCAACTTCTCGACGTTTCTAGAATTTTATAAAGAAGCACCTCGATATTCTGGAAGCCTCCCGACTTCTCGACGGAGTTTCTCAAATCAGCCACTCAAGATGCGACACTTTGCTCGACTCGAGCGTCGATGACCCGACATAAGTCTTATTCTCACTCTTGACATTCTATATATGTGCTCTAATCACTCAAAACTTGTCATTGTGTGAGAGTGTGACTGCCGCTTATCCCGCTAGGCTAGGAGTGTGCTAGGAGGTGAACTTTGACAGAGTGGTTCTTCTAGCTCCATGTGCCAAAAGGGGCATACTTAGGCTTGTTAAAAATCTGTGCTAATGTAGATTCTCACTCAATAGTCAATTCAGACATTCGCGTTCTTTGCAAACCTACATTCGCTTCCGTAATTTCTGTCTGTGTAACCTGCAACTCCCTCTCACAAACAGTTGGTCCAGCCTAGGCGGCTCTTGGCGAGCCTGATCACCTCCCAGAGGGCTGACCCAGTTTCCATCAGTGGTATCAGAGCTAGAACAAGGCTTTGTCTCATTCTTGAGGCATTCCTTTCACCCTGTTGTGTGAGAGATTCGTTTGTGGGCTGAACGTTGCACTATTATGGCGACATCCGCTTCTGTGGTGGCCAGCATCAACATCGCTAAGTTCGAAGGCAAGAACTTCTTCAACTGTAGCAACAACATGAAGATGGTGCTGATGGAGAAGGGTCTGTGGAGCCATGTGGATGAGAAGGAGAAAGAACCAGCAGAAAGCTCCCTCTCTCCTGGCGAGGCCCGTACCTACCGCGCGAAGCATGACCGCGCCCTCGCAACCATCTACCTCCACCTCGCCGAACGGAAGCAACTCCTTGTCCGTGGCATCCTCACGCCAAAGGAGGTTTGGAAAAAGCTTCAGTCCACTTATGCTTCCTAGTTAATCCTCATGAACATGCAGTTGCGTCGTCACTTTCACACTGTGAAGATGGATGAGTCTGGATCCATGATTGACTACATCAACATGGTGAAGTCTCTCTCTGACCAGCTTGCTGTGATTGAGGACCCTGTCAAGGAGTGTGTGCTCATGCTAACCATCCTCTCTGGCATTCCTAGCAGTAACACTCCTCTCATTGTTGCCCTCGACCAGCGCAGCAACAAGCTCTCCCTCAACGATGAGAGCCTGTTGTTTGAGGAGCGGCGCAAGGGAGAGGAGGGCGGAAGCGGACTGGACATCGCTCTCATCACCAACTCTGGTCATGGGAGTGGTGTTGCACCAACCAGGGGCAATGGCGGAGGAGGGAAGAAGAAGGGGAACTGCCACTACTCCAAGAAGCCGAGCCATTGGGCGCGCGAATGCCGGAAGAAGAAGGCGGACCTTGCGGTTGGAGTGGGAGCAAGAAAGCATTCCAACGCTTCCGCGAACGTAGCAGATTGAGAGAGAAGATTTGTGACCACCATCTGGGTCCTGCACTTCTCTAACAACACCGCCTTGTTCAGGATCATTGACTCGGGAGCCACGCGGCACATGACGTGTCGCCGGGAGTGTTTCATTGTCTACACCGCCATAAGCCTCGTCGGGTGTACATGGGGGGCAATCATGTGCAAATGGCGGTTGGGGAGGGTGTGATTCTGTTTTGTGCTTCCGTTGAGGGTAAGCACATGGAACTTCGTGTGAAGGCGGTTCTCCATGTTCCGGGGCTGGCAGCTAACATCCTCTCTGTCTCATCTCTCATCTCCGAAGGTATGCAGGTTCACTTTGAGAATGGTGGTTGTACCATCTCCGCCCGTGCAGGCCGTGTGCTTGCAAAAGTGAACAAAGAGGATGGTCTTTACTGCCCCTATGTGGTGTCGGAGAAGGAAGCCGACTCAGCGTTGGCGGCGAGAGAGGGAAATCATGACATCGGCCTGTGGCACCGTCGGCTCGGTCACCTCGGTTTTGGCGCCATCATCTCCATGCAGCAGATGGTTCGTGGCCTGGAGCTCAAGGGGGTGAAGTAGCCTGGTGCATCGGCTTGTGAGAGCTGCATTGAAGGGAAGCAAGCTCGTGCTCCTTTCACGGGGGAAGGGAAGGGGGCAGCTGAGCTTCTTTGACTCGTTCACTCTGATTTGTGCGGTCCTATGCCATCACAGTCCCTGTCCGGCAAGTTGCACTTTGTCACATTCATTGATGACAAGTCAAGGAAGACGTGGGTGTCCTTCTTGGCTGGCAAGGATGAGTGCTTTGATGCTTTCAAGGTGTGGATTGCTGTTGCAATGAATGAGAGTGGCAGGTGGTTGAAGGTGCTTCGTACCGATGGTGGAGGAGAGTACCTCTCCAACGACTTCCGCACCTTCCTCAAGCGTCACGGGATCAAGCACGAGGTCACCCCACCTGGAACACCGCAGCTGAACGGCGTGGCTGAACGTGTGAACCGCACACTCATGGAGCGTGTTCGCACCATGCTCCAAGATGCGGAGCTCCCACCAACCTTCTGGGCGGAAGCGGTCAACATTGCCGTGTACCTGAAAAACCCGAGTCCCACGAGTGCCGTGCCACTGATGACACCAGAGGAGGCGTGGACGGGACGCAAGCCAACAGTGATGAACCTAAAAGTCTTCGGGTGTGGCGCATTTGTGTACGTGCCTACCGGCAGTTGTAACAAGCTAGACCCAAAGTCAGTGAAAGGCCGCCTTACTTGGCTACGACACCATGGGATACCGCCTCTACAACCTCGCTGCACGCAAGATCATCCGCAACCGTGACGTGGTCTTTCAAGAGGACGTGAAGGGATGGACTTGGAGCCCTATGTCTGTAGTTCCACTTGTTCCCGCACTTGTACCTGAAGTGGGAGAAGTTCCGGTAGCAGAAGAGGATGGTGCGGAAGATGGCGGTGACAGTGCTAACGACAAGGAGGTGGAGGGAGCTGAGAAGGAGAAGGAACCAGCAGCCGAATCTGATGAGGAGGAGCAACAAAGCAACATACAACAGCTGCCACGACGATCCGCACGCATCAATAAAGGTAAAAAAGGACAGTGGGGAACCGCTGAGGCGATCCGAGTGCCTCGCAAGCAAACGGAGGCCACAGGAGGAGCTGGTGAACCTGTGCACCGTTCCACCACCAACGGAGTCGTCTAACCTTGAGATTCTCTTCCTCACAATCACCGATGACCCAGCCACATACGCTGAAACCATGCGCAGTGCGGAGGTGACAGATTGGCGTGCTTTAACAGACAAAGAGTATGGTGCGCTCATGAAGAACGGCACCTGGACCCTCGAGGAAGCTCCACGTGGCAACCGGATGATTGGGTGCTGGTGGATCTTCAGGCGCAAGCGTGGTGCGGATGGTAAGGTGCTCAGGTACAAAGCACGGTTGGTTGCAAAGGGGTATGCACAGGCTGAGGGTGTGAATTACAATGAGACATTTGCACCTGTCGCCAAGTTCCCATCCATCCGAGCGATCCTCGCTCTTGCTGCTGCTATGGCCTGGGAGGTGCACCAAATGGATGTGACTTGTGCATTTCTGAATGGTGAGCTCGAGGAGGATGTGTACATGGAGCAACCGGAGGGGTATGTGGTGGAGGGAAAGGAGGATTTGGTGTGCAAGCTTGTGAAGGCCCTCTACGGCTTGAAGCAAGCCCCACGAGCATGGTACCACAAGATGGATGAGAAGCTGGCTGGCCTTGGCTTTGTGCATAAGGAAGCTGACCATGCAGTCTATGGGCGTACACAAGATGCAATCCAGGTCGTCATCTTGCTCTGTGTTGATGAGCTGCTCATTGCATCTGACTCCAAGTCTCTTTTGGACGATGTGAAGCAGTCCCTTGCTGCCAGGTTCGACATGAAAGACATGGGAGAGCTCAGCTACTACCTTGGCCTTCAGGTCAAGCGCGACCGGAAGCAACTGAATTTGGAGTTGTCACAAAGCACGTACGTGAGCGGCATCATCAAGCGCCTCAACATGGCAGGATCGTGCAAGGGCGCAACACCACTGGAAGTGGGAGCAAAGCTGAGCATGACGCAGACTCCCCGCGGCATGCAAGAGAGCAGCCGCATGGAAGCAGTGCCGTACCAAGCAGCAGTTGGGAGCCTCATGTATGCAGCAGTCGGCACGCGCCTCGACATCAGCCAAGCAGTGGGAGTGCTCAGCAAGTTTTGCATGAATCCGGGCGTGCCGCATTGGGAGGCGGTCAAGCGCGTGCTGTGCTACCTTGACAGCAGCAGCAGCCTTTGCCTCACCTTCAACGGCAACAACAGCCCCATCCTCATCGGCTACAGCGATGCAGATTGGGGAGGTGACCTGGACACAAGAAGGTCGACCAGTGGGTTCGTGTTTGTACTCGGGGGAGGTGCAATCAGTTGGAGGAGCAAGTTTTAAGAGTGCATCGCACTCATGCTGAGTACATCGCCTTCAGTTAAGCAGCAAAGGAAGCCGTGTGGCTGCGTGAGCTGCTGGCAAGCCTTGGACAGCAGCAGACCACAGCGACTACAATCAACTATGACAACATGAGCACCATTGCTCTGACCAAGAACGCAGAGTTTCACGCCCCCACCAAGCACATTGACCTGCGATATCACTTCGTCCGCGAACTCGTGGTGAAGCAGATGGAACAGATCAAGTTCTGTCCTTCAAGCATGATGCTGGCAGACTTTTTGACCAAGCCGCTAGCAGCGCACTGCTTTCAGCAGCTGAGGGAAAAGTGTGGACTTGTGTGATTTTTATTCTCGCAAAGTGGGAGAATGTTCGACATGGGGTGGCAAAAAAAGTGACCAAAGTGGGTTGCTCGATAAAAATCACCAGGTCACAACAGTGAATAGAAGATGTTTTGCGGAATCTGTAGTACTTTACGGAAATCAATTCGGAGTCCGTTTGAGGGAGATATGGATTTTCAAGGTTTGGTGGCAATGGGTCCGGTTCAAGTGACGGCTCCTGCACTACCAGCACCAATGACGGCCACAATTATTGGCCAGGGAGGTTTGGAGCGGCATTCAAGGTAGAAAGGCAGCAGGAGGACCTTCAGGGAGCTTCAAGGAAGGTCCCCACCAAGATTATTGGTTGTGCACATGGCAGGGGTGGTAATTCTCTTGTGTTAGAGTGTGACTGCCGCTCATCCCGCTAGGCTAGGAGTGTGCTAGGAGGTGAACTTTGACAGAGTGGTTCTTCCAGCTCCATGTGCCAAATGAGGCATACTTAGGCTTCTTAGAAAGCTGTGCTAATGTACTTTCTCAATCAAGAGTCAATTCAGACATTCGCATTCTTTGCAAACCTACATTCGCTTCCGTAATTTCTGTCAGTGCAACCTGCAACTCCCTCTCACAAACAGTTGGTCCTTCCTAGGCGGCTCTTGGTGAGCCTGATCACCTCCCTGAGGGCTGCCCCAGTTTCCATCACTCCATCCCTGTGAATCCCCTACATTATGCTAGGTGTAACAACAGGCCAACAATACATGTGCTACGTTCCTCATTCTTTAGTGATTTTTTGTGTGCGACGATGGACCATTTTGAACACATTCACTGATAGTGAGATGCGTTAAAATCGGATGGAAGACTCTATTCGTCCATCCGTCTATTCTGCTCCATGCGTGATTTTGACGGATTCCAACATGATTGTTTTTTCCCTCACACTGGCATCCAATGGGAGGGCACTCCCACGACAGGCCCCTCCGGTCAACGGGGAAGAAATACGGTATCATCCAGCTACGGATTCTGATGCAGGCCGTCCGCGTCAAAATGAGGTTCAGAACTAGGCACCTATGACAAATTAATCCTTCTTTTTTTTACCCCTGGTCATAACCAGAGTCATGCTTGGTCTATTCGGCCATGCCTTGGTTCATGGCCGTACCTGGTAATGCTCGAGCTAACATGCATGATCAGGCTTAAATACCGTAGTGATTTTTGACCGGGCATAGTCACCTTTCTACCCATTCCATGAGGGGCTCAGTGACGTCCTAACTGGAGCTTGAAAAATAGGACTCCCCCCGCCTGGCGGTACAAAGAAAAACCTAGACTCCTCACTTCACTGTGGTGGATCAGCGGAACGTGTTGCTGATCGAGCAAAGCGAGGAGGGGCATGCTCCATCATGATTCTCGCTCCCATGCAAGAATCGCGAGTGAGCGATTTCTTCTTTTCTCTGACATGCAAAGCCCTGGCACGAACCCTGTGCCGAACGTAAAACCATACATCATGCGAGGAGTTTGCATGACAAAAAGAAGGGGGTAATCCCTCCCTCGGGATCCAGAAAAAATACGCTTCTTCGGTTTTGTTTTCGTTTGGACGTGCAAAATTGCCATTTCACCTTGCAAACCATAGTCAAACCATACCAGAACTTACATTTGGGATTTTTGGGTTTAAGTTTTGCACAAGCTCCTGCTTAGCCCCGCTTTTGTGGGGCCTAGCAAGTTCCCTTTCAACGCATGGGGAGTCTCGGACCCCCGATGAAAACTACATGCAAACCCCTCCCCTGAACATTCACAAACCCCTCAAAGTAGGGATTTGTGATTATTCAGAAAAATTGTTAACGCTGCATCCCACATAGTGTCAAAATTCTGCTTCTGAGGATAACTCATGTTTATAATGTTCAGATTCTCAAGACATCAGGTAGGGGGTTCTTAAAATCCTTTGCACTGGAGGACTTGTTACTTTTCTCGCGGTCACCGGGTAGAGCATACACACTTCCAAAATTTGTGGGTATTCCCTACACCTATCATATTTATTTTTCAAATTCAAGAGTCCGGCTACGCACTGTAAATATTTTTCTACTATATTGATAACGCTTGGATAATTGGGTTGGATGGGTGACACAACTTTTGAAAAGAAGACATTTCAATTTCAAGTTGTCACGTTTATCTAATAGAGCTCCAAGAATTTAAACTTGTCTCAGCAAGGATTAGAGGGGAGTGCGAGTGGAGATGAAAAGAATATTTTTTTACTAAAGAGACAAAACAATACACACAACTACGTCCTCGGGCTCATAGTCTTGCATCTCAGGTTCTGAAGGGAAGTTTAGGTAGTCTGTTGCTACAACACGCTGGAAGTGAATGTCAAAGTAGCAGTCCCAGCCAGATTTGTGCCATGCGTGTACACCATCTCCTTGTTGTCGTGGAGGTGTGTCCGTGCCGTGAGCATCCAAACCACAGGCATGTCTTTGAATTGCCACACGCCAGGGTCCAAGTGGGACGGCTCGGAAAGCTTTGTGCCTCCCATTATATTTCTTCTGCCTACTTCTGCCATCACCCACTCCGAGTACTCCATTCTTATGACATGGTATCAGAGCCTCAGGCAACATTGCCTATTGTTCCATAACCAAGTCATCGCTTTGCCATCCCCATCACCACCATCTTTCATCAACACTTCTCTCGCCATCATTTTTTGCCGCCTCCACTACCCACTTCATACCCGCAAGCCTCGTTCTTCCTCCTCAGCTGCAACGCTGATCACAGAGCTACGTTCCTCCCTGCATCCGCACGTGGCGGATCATGCTCTTTGGTCCCCGGTGCAAGTATCTGCCTGTTCCTCTTTCTCCACTTCACCTGCAGCTGACGTCTGCAGTAGCGCCTCGTCCACTCCTGAAGCTTTGGTGGCACTCATTGCCAAGACTGAGCCCTGCATCCCATCAAAATGCCCTTAGTAATGTCCGGCTTCCTCCGCCGCCAACAAGCTACCAACAACTCTCAAGCCGCTCTTTGCCACCATCTTCGTCGAAGCTTCTTGCTGTTTCTATCCCTTGCTCCTGTTAACCTGCTTTTTATGCTTTATAACCTTTTTTTTGCAGATTCTGCATTCTTGCTCCTCCACTGCCACTTCCAAAGACTCTCATGACTGCGTGGCATGATCACCTTTTTGTCATCACTTCTGCCTCTCGCATCGCCTTCCCTATCTTTGTGCTCCTTGAGCTGTGGCATCCATCATGTTCTCCTCCATCTACTCCAACATCATCATCATCATCATCCTTAGCCATCCTCTCCTCCTCCACTCCTCATCATCCTCCCGAGTTGCCTTCTTGTACCGATCAAAAAATGTAGGACGCTGCTTGGTGCCAGGACATCAGACACCAATAGTCTCCCTTCTCGTTGATCTAGAGCCAACTTGTGGAACACGCCATCTCTCTCCTAATTTCAGTGAACATTCCTCCTTCCTCCACACCTCCTCCCTCTGCTTCTCCTCCTCTGAGAAAGGGAATCCTCTTTGTATCAGGACATTGGAAACTACCATTCTTCCTACTCATTTGTCCCGATCCAACTCGGGCACAAGCAATAACTCCTCTGACACGAGTAGACCTCACTACTTCCTCCTCCTCTCACTGTCCTCATCTATCGTAGCTGATCTACCTATTCCTTCATCATCTCCTCCTCTACGTTTTCCATTCCTCGTATTGCCAACATCAGCTCCTCATCATCCTCTACCATCCTATCTTCGTCATCATCATCCTCAGCTTTCTCATCTTCCTCATCAACTTCCTCATCCTCTTCATCATCTTCAGCTTCCTCCTCTCCATTAGTAAGAATAATCTGCAACACACGTGGCTTTGCTCCTACACCCAGTTCATCAAAACTCCACTATCAACAATCATCATCCGCCCGACAATTGGATCTGCCTGGTCAAATTGCCAATCTCGTGACAACCTGCATCGAAGTCGTTCTCTCCTCAGCGCACATGGTTCATCCCTGCATCCACATTCCATCACCAGCTGACATCCTCTGCGTTTCTCAACATCATCAGCATTTGTGGCCAGCACAAGGACCTACACAAGCTAGTCGCCAATCCTGCAACAGCCTGCACCCTTGCCGGTTACAGATTTCTCACGACGTGCTGGCCTTTGCCTTCCCCTTGCCGCATCTATATCCCTCTATCAATCAGCGCACGTGGTTTCGCCCCTGCAACCAATCCATCAATCTTCCTGCGTAATCATCTACAATCATCTCTCGCACGGCACAAGGATCCCACGTCGTCTTTCTCAAACATCCTGCGCACGAAGAATTCCCATGATCTCTCTCCCTTTCACCCTCTCATCAACTCCATCCAGTTATCCTCAACCATTCTTATGGAGACACTATCTGTTGCTCCACCACTGATTCTTGCTGAATATGGTGCCAATGCGCACACGTGGGTAGCTACTACTCTCTCTTGAACTACTGCCTGGAGATTGAGCGGATATTGCCTAAAATATCTGTTCCATGGAGAAATCAAATACAGCCTTGGCAGAGGAGGTTATACTGAGGACCAGTAGCAGATTACACTCAGTGGCGTCTCCAACTGGTTGCGAAAACTCCTACATCCATCATACCACCATCATCTCAGGACGGCCCTCTCACTTCCTCCGCTCTGGCACTGAGACCTTCAACAAGATTTGTAGAGAAACTAGATCAGAAGAACCTGCACAAATTGTATCAAACTACCTTCACTTCAAGAACTTCAATCTGTCTGAAATCTGCATTGCCAAGATGGAAAATGCTTGGTCACACCGCCGCTTCCATAATTCTTCCATAATGGAAAATGCTTGGTCACACCGCCCAGGTAAAAAAGTCAAAGACTATGAACTCCATAACCTGCTCATTCAATTCTGTGAAATCAAAATGGGAGAAGCAACCGAATTGGAATACCATGTGGCCCAACTCAAGAAACTGGTTGAGCGCATCACAGCCATGGGCCAAACTCTCTCAGAGAAAGTGGTGGCACTGCGATTATTTACCAGCTTACCCTCCAGATTCAACACCATAGTTGATCAGCTGCTTGCATTTCAAGAACAAGGAGCAACATTTGACATCAGGCTATAAACCCTTGAAGCAGCCAGATTACTACCAGCACTAGTTCAAGGCGCACAAGGAGCACCTGCAGCACAACTGCCTCCAGCACCTGCTGTTGGTGTCTATGAGTTAACCATCGAACGAGCCTGTGAGTCCCTCTTCAGAGCTGAAGGAAAATATCTTAAAATTCCCGAAGGAGTTGAAGCAGCCCTGGCTGCTAGGATGGGACCCCAACACTTCAATCAATGTAAAAAATTTCACGGCAATGGTCAAGGCAGTTTTTCTTTCACAAAATTTTCATCACAGGCTCCTCAACAACTTTTTTCCCAAGGAGGCATTATTCCACCAGGTGCACCTGGCAGTAAAGGTTTCAAACATGTGAAATTCTGGAACTGCCGACAACTTGGCCACCTCAACAGATACTGTGATAAACCAAGAAGGCCACGTCATCCAGCTCCTCAACATACTCTCCTGACCACTGGAACAGAGGCAAAACAGTTCTCTTCCACTTCCGAGTCAACACTCTTGAGCAACATCAAGAAAATGATGACACAGATGGCCCAAGGCTGGGCTCAGCTGGTACATCATATGGAGGGCATTGGACATCAAGGCAGTGGTGCAAGAAATACCACTATCAACTTCATTCCTGCAACTGAAGACCACCCAGCATCCATGTCTCATTTTGATATTCCTCATCAGCCAACCTCTGAGTCAGACAACTTCATCACAGAAGAACTGGCCCTCTGCTCCATTGACAGTGCCTTTCTTTTGGCTGCTGGAATCCTGGCCTGGATTTTGGATTCCTGTAGCACCAGGCATATGACACTCAACAGAACCTGGTTCATTGACTTCAAGGAGTTCAAGACCCCAAATCCAGTTCGACTTGGGGATAGCCGAATCATCCCAGCCATTGGGATGGGTACAGTCCGTGTGGCCATTTCTTTTGAAGGAAAATTGGCCTCCAGGACGTTTGCTGAAGTCTTCTTTGTGCCAGAATTAGCAGCACATCTTCTCTCCGTGACAAGATTGAATGACAAAGGCCGTAAATTTATCTTTGACGCTGACAAGAGCTGCCGCATTTATGCCAAGGGGGCCAAGATTGTCGCAGAAGCTAAACCAGAGGGCAACCTCACCAACTATGGACGCAGAGGCTGATGCAGGCACTACTGAAGTGGCCCGTGCTGCCTGTGGCCCTTCCACAGCCCCAGCCCCTGGACAAGATGATTTAACTCTTCTATGGCATCAACGACTTGGCCATGTTGGTTTCACAACGTTGGCGGCTATGTCCAAGGTAGCTGTGGTGGAATCCCTACCCACAAATCTGCCCAAGCCTGCCTCCGTCTACTGTGAAGGTTGCCTTGCAGGCAAACAGAGTCCAGACAGTTTTAATACCTACTCCGACATCAGAGCTCCTGCCAAGCTTCATCTGGTTCATACAGATATATGCTGCATTAAAGACACATCCGTTTCTGGTAAACATTACTTCCTGGTTCTTTTGGAAGACTTCACTCATCACGTTTGGGTCCGTTTCCTGCGCCAAAAATCTGATGACGCTGACCACATCATCACTTGGATCAAGAGGGTTGAAAATGAGACGGAAACTCGTGTGAAAGCCATGCGATCTGACAATGGTGGAGAGTTTTTTAAAAAGACTCTCACCACTTTCTATAAATGCAACGGCATTCAACATCAACGCATAGTACCACACACTCCGCAACAAAATGGTCGTGCCAAACGGATGAACAGGACCCATCTTGAAAAGGCCTGGTCTATGCTCCATGCTGCTGGCCCCCCCAATGGTTTTGGGGCTGAAGCTGTCAACACTGCTGCCTATCTCTTCAACAGGATTCCTTGCAAACTTCTTCAGGGTCAACAGACTCCCTATGAGGCCTGGCATGGTCTTCAACCCAACATTGGACATCTTTGTGTCTTTGGCAGCACGGCCTATGCATGGGTCACTCCTGATGCCAGAGATAAGTTGGGGTCTCACACCAAGAAGGGCGTTCTGGTGGGATATGATGACAACAGTCAAGCCTACCGACTGTGGGATCCTCCTACCTGCACCATTTTCAAGAGTCGCACCACCACCTTTGATGAGACCCTGACAGATAGTGTCGCCGCAACTCCTACCGCTCCACCTGAACTCCTTCTCATTCCTCTTGAATCTCAACCGCCGCTTTTACTTCAGCACACTGTTGACCTTGGCCCTGACGATCATGCCGGCTGAAGATCTCCATGAGGCAGCTCCTCTTCTTCAACCGCCGCCGCCACCGCCACCACCGCCTCCACCGCCAACACCAGCGTCTTGTCCTGTTACCTATCCACGCAACTGGAACCCTGCTGACCCCCCTCGCCGCTCCTCTCGCATCGCCAAACTCCAGGCCCTTGCTGCTCTTTTCACCGACCTTGCTCCCTCTCGACGAGCCTCCTCTGTCCCTGCCTCTGTGCCCTCGACCTCTCCATCTCAAGCTTTAGCTCCATCTTCCGCTTCTTCTGCTTCTACTCTGATCTCCTCCGCTGTTCCCTCTCCAGAGTTTGCCTTCGTCACTCCTGTTGTGGACCCCATCGGCTACAAGGACGCCATGACTCGTCCTGAGGCAGCCGAATGGCATGCTGCTGCTGTCAGTGATTTTGAACAGCTCCAGAAGTGTTGAATGTTTTTGCCCCTTGTTCAGTGTTGTAGGACGGATCAGGAATGCTCTGCCCCTTGTGGAGGTATGACCCCTATATCCGTTGTAGTGTGACTCAACTATTCTCTGTCTCTCGTGAGATGTGACTCGTGAGTACACCATGTGGGTGAGTGGTTACCTTGGCCATTTTGTTATTTGGCCAAGTGAGAGGTCCTGAGTTTGGTCCTGGCCCCATGCACATCTTGTTTGCTATGGAAGATTCCAAGAAAGAAAGTCCATATCTTCTTGGACGCTACATGGTTGGTCTGTCACCTTGACACTAGGATGCTTATGTGTCAAGCCCACAGTGCAAGTCTATTGGTGATATGGCTGGCGGTGGCAGAGGCGAGAGGTTTGCCGAGCCTGACAGGTCTGCCGCTGGATTCGCCATCAGGGTCATCAAAACCATGCCATTTGCTACAAATTTTGCTGTTGCTGTTGCCTGGGCTGCTTGGATAGAATCATAAATCGCCTGCTGTTGTCCCTACCTTTTTTTAATCTGCGTAAGGTTACCAATACTTGTCACCAGGTACACTTGCTACGTTCAACATCACCATTGTGGGGTCTGTGATCTCTTGGAAGAAAAAGATATGCAGTAAAATTGTGTGAGGATTTCAGATAGCAGTAAGGTTATCCGCTGCCCCTCCAGCACTGTTGGGCTCTGACAGCAAGTGGCATGCCGGGTAGAACGTAGGCGGTGTACAAGCAGAAGTTACAAAGAATAAAATGATTAGGAAAAGTAGAATACTTGTGTGAAATGTAATTACCAGCAAATGCGCTTGATGACAATGATTGAAATTGTAGATCATATATTCACAAGTGTATAAACAAGAACAAGTTATGCTTGGGGTCTTGGACACTTGAGTCGAGAAATGCGTGCAATGCCACGTTGTGACAGGCTGCTTGAAGAAACTCCACCAAGAAGAAGGCAGGTTTGGAGAATATTGAGATGCGTCTTCACAAGAGTCTAGCGCTTTTGAGAAGACAACCAAATATTATTGAAAGATCTATACGGTTCAAAGTAGTTCTGTTGAGACCTTTAAAAACCAGTCAAACATGTCAAAATTTCTGGAACCGAAAATTGGAGGTCAGGGTAGCTGGCTGAAATCTCCACAGATGACTGACATGAAAATTTAGACGTCTTTACATGGTGGGATGTAAAGTTGAAGATATAAATATCCATTGGTGGAGTGAAGGGACTCATTGATGTCAGGGATGCATAATAACCCCATTTATCTTGTAAAAATTGTGTTTAAACTCTAGTCCAAATCACATTCTGGATTTTGAATGTAACTTTTGTGCAGGCTCCTACTGGACTCTGTGAAGAGAAAACCTTTCCAAAGCTCTCTAGTAGGGTTCAGAAGGTTCCATTTGTCAGAAACTACGGGGCAGTTCTAGCGTTGCCCGATGGGTCCTCTAATTTCACAGCTGGGGTTTTGCGAGTTCTGAGTCTAAGCGTGAGCATTCTGGCCGTCTCACGCCATGTTTGTGGGAGTTGGACAGAGGTACGAGAAAGTCACTTCTGCGAAGAGAACAACGGAATTTTGAACCCTTTTTTTTGGACAAAGACTCTGAACTGATTGTTGTAGGGCTACTCTGAAGCTTTCTAACGCACCAAACTGCAATATGGTTAGCCGTAGCTCCCGCCATACCAGCCAAAGTGTGGCACATCAATCCAGCCGCTCAGTTAGTGACACATGTGATGCCCACCCGCCGAGGCGCCCTCGCACATCAAGGACCCATCAAAATTCGTTTCCAGAAGCGCAGATATCCCTACACGTAGTGGCAGTGACCCCTGTGCTTTTGAGTGAGTTTCGATGAGTTAATCATCGATTTTGGGGATAGGCATTGACGCAGTTTGAAACCTGTCTGCGGACCTGCGATTAGAATTTTGTTCAACTCCCTGAGTAACAAATACTAATACTGAGTTTCTGAATTCGAGCCAAGTTTTTGGCCAAGTTCCCCAGTAACAACCTGCACTACTGACTCCGGTGGATCTTATCCACCAGACGACTCGGTAGTCTTCCAGGACTAATCCACCAGATTCCTTTGTTACTCGCTCTGGTGGATTTGCCACCGGAAGTCGAATCGCGGCTAATTCTCCGAGCCATTGCGCACAACCCAACTTTGGAAGCTCATACCTCCCTTGTTATCCACTTGAATTCGGTGATTCAAGTTCCATTGGAGTCAACAAGTCGTCGATTTTCAGGAACTTTAATCCTTTCTAGATTTGGAGCAATCTCCAGGCAGCTAGAGTAAAGTGCAAGGATTTTCCTCCCTCCAGCCGCTTGTCGACGCCTCCCGGCGCTACACCTGGGCATTCTAAGGGAAAACATACAACATTTCAATGCATAGGTGTTTTAGAATCCCCCCCCCTCCAAACAAACCCCTTGCAAAGGTGTTTTAGAATCCCCCCCCCCCCCCCCCCTCCAAACAAACCCCTTGCAATTCTCAATAGAGGGATTTGTGACTGTTCATACAATTTTGTAATATTTGCATGTCAACGCTGTATGCCATGTGGAGTGAGCATTGCGATTGTCTGTGTCTTTTTTGGATACATGACGGCATTTCTAAATTCTCTGGATATGGAATTATTATAATTCCAATGTTTGGATATGGCGTTCATTTTCTACGACTCGCAGATATGGAAGCTTTTGTGAGAAACTTCTAGAAATATAGTCACTCCTCCAATAAAAATGTTGGAAAATTCAAGCATTTATAAAGAGTGCCACAACTTTTGGACATGTACATATAAGTGCTGAAATAAGAATGAGGCACACTTAAGCTCTTGACGTTCAGAGTGAGCGAGGCATGCTAAGTTGCATCATGATTGGCTGTTTTGATAAAACGGACAGAAAATCTGGGGGGTTTCCAGAGCATCGATGAGCTTCTTTATGAATTTGTAGCACCGTAAAAAGGTTATTTGTACGATATTCTATCACTTATATGATTATGTAAAGTGATTTCAACCCTTCTGATGATTGGTTAAATGTTTCTGAAACTTCTACAACGAATGCCAATAGTCAGGGCAGTTGGCCAAAATACCCACAATGTGATGGCATAAATACAAAGTTTGTGTGCGGCCATAAGTACAAACCAAGAAACTGGCAGAGATGTTTGCAAGCTCGGTGTTTGTTAGCTTGACTAACCAGTCAGAGCCATGTGGCTTGCAGGAAGTGTGGTGCATGAATTTGAATGCAAGATTGGTATGTTCTTTCTTCCCATGATTCTGACAATGAAAGGCTGTAATCAGCTGGATTTGATCGCAACAGTGATTTATGAGCTCTCGCTCTGCTCGTGAACCTGTCATGTACGGCACTTGTCATTGTGCATGGTGCACAATGCAGGCGAACAGAGTGGTCAAGGAACAGTTGTGTATTCCCCTTAGTGGTAACAACTGTCTTTGATGAAATTAAGCTAGCCATTTTAGAGAGAAGCACTCCACAACGGAAAGAATTATGTGAAACACCTCAATTATTGTGGGAAAACCCATAACAAAGTCCATAGATTTTTCCTACCATGACTTCATCTCCACTAGCAGAGGTTAAAGAAAAAGCCCAGGATTGGTACGACACATCAACAACATTCCAGGTAGCACCACCAGGGTTGAAATATGTGTATGACCAGTAGCATTTGTTAATTTTGATCCATGTTGTTCAGCTCTAGCCTGAGAAGTTTTTCCAACATGTATGCATCCGGTTGCTCTCCATATCTGTTACTTTGGAGGAGAACTCTGCCGATTCCAGAAATATGTTGCCTTCATCATACATCCTGAAATATTTGGACATCCTTATAAATTCTGGATATCAAGGAATCAGCAATGGTCCCCACCTTTTTTAGGTCCTCTGGGATACATCTGCAACTAATGATGCGGCCCAGAAACTCAATTGAAGAGTGAACTATGTCACACATCAAGAATTTTATATAGATCCACTTTATTTGTAAAACTTGGGGAAGTTTTCAGATGTTTCCTTCTGCTTCTTTGCAGTGTGGATGTACAACAAAATATTTTCTAGTTCTAGGATTAAAAATCCATTAAGGTACCGTAAAAAAATGCTGCTCATCTTTGCCACGAATATTACGAGGGTGTTTGTGAGTTCCCCCCAAAAAAACTGGTGAACTTGAAATGTACTTACCTTCATCATAATCCTATTTATTAGGAGCTTGGAACTGATGGTTGTGGCTCCATAGGCCAATTCTGGCAAAATTGTCTTCCTCAGAGTTGGTCGAATGTTTTTCAGCTCGCAGAAAAGGGTAACGGTTCTGAATGGTGAATTTGTTCAATGATTGATACTCCACACACATTTGCATTTCTATGGTATCCCTTTTTGCGAAAATCACCGGGACGATGTATGTTGATGTGGATGGGTGAAGAAAACCATCACCCAGAATCTCGTCCAGTCAATGTTTCAGCTCGGACAATTCATGGTCGCACACTCCATATCCTCCTTTGCATGTCAGTCTGCTGCCCTGCGTCCGGTAATTGCGGTAACTTCTCAAGCTATTTTCCCGAGGGAAACCCCTTCAAACCCTTCAATTAGTGGTGTCAACTCCTCCGGTACAGCTCCAAACATTGCCGGTGTTGATGCTGATGAGTTTGATGAGTCTGTTGTTTCAGCTTCCATGATTTTCCCCTCTTTGCCTACTTCTACGTGGACAAGTCACACATGGGCTTGTATTTTACTTTTCTTTTAGCTATATTTTAGCCATGTTGAGTAATATTGGATTCGTGTGTTATTCAGTCGTGGCTGCTGTGATATATTCTGCTGCTTGCAGTTCTATTGCTGCCTATAACCACCGTTGCATCATGGGTAGATCATCAAAATGAAAGTTTCATCTTCTAGGATTTTGTTTGGTCTCTTATTGGACAAGACATCCAATATGTGATGTCATAGAGTTCACCAATTCATGGTCAGCGTGATTTGTGATGCAGTTTTGAGTTGGTCTCTGAACATGAAAATGATGTAGAAAGCTTTTTAACTTTCTACCATCTTTTCAAGGAAACAAGTTTCGTGCAATTTAGCCAGGTGTATTCCAACAAGATTGATGAAATGGAGGTTACACACTTACCATGACACCTCTCTCCATGTGTAACATACCTCTTTGGAGATATAGATCCATTTTCAAATGCTTGTAGGATCCCCTACAAGGTTTAAACATGCCTTGACTTTGGTGGTAGGGTTGAAAGGGTTTGAACCCCGTCTGCGGATCTGCAGTCGGATGTTTAACCAAGCCCTTTAGAAAACTGTAATACTAGGCCTTGGACTCCAATCCAAAATTCTGGCAAAGTCCTCGCAGTAACAACCACGTTTGGGCAAAGATTTTCAGGAGCCTCCTTTGTCACTGGAACCATGAGATGGGGATACTTTCCCTGTGAAGGCTCCGAGTAATGACTAATACTGATGATACAGGGTGATCTTCCCAGGGATGCCTTTGGCCAACAAACGTCTACTTGGTATCTGTCATCGCACATACCCCAGTTTTGATGACATGTATTTTCCTGAAAGTTCAATTGTTTTCAGTAATTCAAGTTGCGCTGCCCTCAACAACTTGTAAAAACTCAGGAATGTGAATACACTCTGGAGTTGAATCACTTGATGTGCTGCTATATGAAAATGTGAGGTTTCCTCCTTGATGTGTCTCGTTGATGCCTCAAGGCACCACATCCAGGCATGCGGAGGGAAATTGTTTCAACAATTTCAACAAGAAGTGGACCTGAGAGCTGGAGAGAAAAAAAACAATGGTTGGCTCGGGATGGCTGTTATTTTTTTGATCCTATGATTCTTGGAGTTTGTGATTTGAGTCTTGGTTACTCCCAGCAGAGGGATGCTTTCATCAAGTTGGTAAGGGTGCACACATGATAGTCTTCCTATCTAGAACTGTATGGGGGGGATGTATTGGGTAGTGTATCTGGAGGGGGGGCGACTTAGTACATAAGTGTACAAATACACTTGTGTACAATTCTGAGCGCATGCAAGATACACCCCCCAAAACACTCCCCCAATACACAAGCGCATTTGGAGGGGGGGGGGGGACTTCCGATCCGTTGTTTTTTTTGCAAGGTGTCCATATTGCATTAGCAGTCAAAGCAAGTTCTGAATTCTATACTCTTCCTAAAAACGTCGGATGATAGCGATCGACAANTTTGGGGGGGGGGGGGGGACTTCCGATCCGTTGTTTTTTTTGCAAGGTGTCCATATTGCATTAGCAGTCAAAGCAAGTTCTGAATTCTATACTCTTCCTAAAAACGTCGGATGATAGCGATCGACAATCACAATCGTCTTTCGCCTCTTACAAAAAAAGATACACTTGTGTATTCTTGTGGTTGTCTACCCGCTAAACTTGCTGATACACTCGCCAGATACACTTTCCACAGTTGAGGGGGGTGGGGGGGGGAGGGGGGAAGGGGGAGTCATCTTCATCCCCTCCCCCTCTCCCCCCTCCCCCCCTCCCGAAGTCAAAGTGTATTGGGAGGATGTATTGGGTAGTGTATCTGGAGGGGGGTCGACTTTGTACACAAGTGTACAAATACATTTGTGTACAATTTTGAGCGCATGCAAGATACACCTCCCAATACACTCACGGTATCTTGGGGGAAGGGGTGACTACCCATCGGGGGACTACCCGTCGGGGTGCCACAAGTGTACAAATACACTTGTGTACACTTTTTAGCGTATGAAAGATGCATCCCCTGACACACTCCCTCAATACACTCGCGGTGTCTGGGGAGGGGGGGAGGGACTACACGTTGGGGCGCCGTTTCATAGCTCACACAGTGCCCACAGTGAATTATGCGTGTAAGTACGTGGTTACTAACTGATTTTCTGAATACCGTCAAGATATCCAGATCAACGCTCCACATTTACTGTCATGACTTTACAAAAGAGTACACTTGTGTATTCTTTTTGTTGTCTATCCGCTACACTTACCTATACACTTGCCAGATACACTTCAAAGTTTTTATAGGGTGGGTGGGGACAACTCGCCCACCCCCCTCCCCCCCCCCCCCCAAGTCAGAGTGTATTGGGATGGGGTGTATCAGATAGTGTATCTGGAGGGGGTTCAATTTTGTACACAAATGTACAAATACATTTGTGAACCTTATTTAGCGTATGCAAGATACACCCTGTAATACACTCCCCCAATACACTTGCGATGTATTTGGGGGGGGGGGGGACAATGGACTCCGAGCAAATTACACTCGCGACACTTGCAAATTTTCAGAAAAACAACTGCATGTACCATTCGCCTGCAAAGACTGAACTATATTCCATCTCTAGATCTTGATCACATACTATGTAGGAATAATATACCCTTAATATATTTTTAGGAAACAACTAGGTGACCTTAAAATCATTTAATATGTCTTTAGAATAACAGAGAATAATAAATTAGAATTCACCATAAATGATCATGATTTTCTCTGAAAATAAAGTTACATTTGTTCACTAATAAACTAGTGATGTAATGTATGTATACGTGTTAGTAAACTTCCAAGAAGCAAAGATAATGGAGGATTAGTATACATAGGTCACAAAGTGCATAAAAGATGGGTGATTAACCCCTCCACAGTCCATAACTCCTCTTCATCCGCAGTTCCCTCCACGGGTCTTCCCAGATTGATCATCCGCGGATCATACCCCTAGACCCGCGGACGATGTGCTGGAAACTTGTGGATTTTCCACCACATGTGGTTCAAATCCGTTGCGTTATCTTTCTGAAGGGGTGTTGAGCCCCCTATAGATGATCCAAAATTCGGAATCTCTAATGTACCTTTCAGAATTTGAAAGTTTCTGCGGCAATTTATCGTGCATGTGCAAGCAACTTTAAACCTACATGGCTGTAACTGCAGCCATGTCAGATGTGACGCGGAGGCAGTCATGTGCAAGTTTAAGGATATGTTTTTAATGAAAACTGAGGCAGCCCTCAGAAAGGTGATCAGGCTCACTAAGAGCCACCTAGGCAGGACCAACTGTTTGTGAGAGGGAGTTTCAGGTTACAAAGACAGAAAATACGGAAGAAATTTTAGGAATACAGGAAATGAAAATTTCTGAATTGACTCTTTAGTGAGAAATTACGTTTTCACAGCTTCCATACAAGCCCTTATGTGCCTCATTTGGCCAAGGGAACACTGAGATACACTCGGTCAAAGTTGACCATCTAGCACACTCTCCTAGCCTAGCGGGATGAGCGGCAGCCACATTGTCATGCATGAGAATTATACCTCCCACGAACTGCACGGCCAATAATTCTGAGAAAGTAATTTACTAGTCTTCTGAAGGTCTTTCAGCTGTCTTTTTCCCTTGAAGGTCTCTCTGTGCCGTCCTGTTCAATAATTCTGGCCGCCTTTGGTGCTGAATGTGCTCTGGTCGTCGCTTGAACCAGATGCATGATCTCCAAACTTTAGAAATCCGCATCTCACTCAATCAGACTTCGAATTGAGCTTCTTAGATTGCATTGGAACCTGTATAACATCATCTATTTAGCTGTAGTGCCAGATGATTTGTATGGAGTAACTTTTTTTTTCCACTTTCTGACACCCTCATATGCATCATTCTCCAACTTTGCGAGAATAAAAATCACAATAGTCCACACTGTCCCTCAACTGCTAGAGAGCTGAGATGTGCTTGTTCAGGAAGTCTGCCAACATCATGCCTGAAGGGCAGAACTTGATGTGCACCACCAGCTTTGCCACAAGCTCACGGATAAAGTGGTACCGTAGGTCGATGTTCTTGGTGCTGACGTGAAACTCTGCGTTCTTTGTCATAGCAAAGTCGCTCATGTTGTCACAATAGATGGCGGTTGTTTCTGCTACTGCCCAAGACTGGCTAGAAGCTCATGCAGCCACACGGCTTCCTTTGCTACTTCACTCAGGGCAATACTCTACTTCGGTAGAGGAGAGGAAAAAACACTCTTCTTTCTTGCTCCTCCAACTGATTGCACCTCCCCAAAGCAGAAATACAAACTCATTGGTTGACCTCCTTGTGTCCAGGTCACCTCCCCAACATGCGTCGCTGTAGCCAATGAGGATGGGGCTGTTGTTGTTGAGGGTGAGGCAAAGGCTACTACTGCTGTCCACGTAGAGCAACATTGACTTAACCACCTCCCACTGCGGCACACCCGGATTCGTACAAAACTTGTTGAACACTCCCACTACTTTGCTGATGTCGAGGCGTGTGCAGACTCGTGCATAGATGAGGCTCCTAATTGCTACTTGGTATGACACTGCTTCCATGCGGCTACTCACTTGCATGTCATGGAGAGTCCATGTCATGCTCAGCTTCGCTCCCAATCCCAATGGTGTTACAGCTTTGCGTGCTCCTGCCATAGTGAAGCTCTTGACGATGTTGCTCACGTATGTGCTCTGCAAAAACTCCAAGATCTGCTGCTATATGTTGCGACCTTACCATCCACACCACACTTGGGCCTGGGGATCCACTGGCACCCAATAACCCGGCTGCCGCATGGAGCTTCCTCGAGGGTCCAGGTGTCTTTCTTCATGAGCGCACCATATTCCTTGTCTGCTATGGCACACCAATCTGCTGCCTTGGTGCTCTGCATGGCTACAACAAAGGTGGCTGGTTCATATGTGATGGTGAGAAAAAGAAGCTCTTTGTCAGAGGTCTCCGTTGGTGGTGGAGTGGTGCACAAGTCTCCCCTTGCTGCATCTACTTTTTTGTGAGCCTCTTGGACTGCCGTAGCTGCTCCCCATTGTCCTTTGCACCTTTGTTGAGGTGTGCAGACATTCATGGGAGTTGCTGTGCAGAGATCTACAGCTCCTCCTTGTCAGATTCAGTTGCTGGCTCCTTCTCCTTCTCAGCCTCCTCTACCTCCTCTTCACCGCCATCTTCCACATCACCATCTTTTGCTACCGGTTCTTCTTTCACCTTTGTTACAAGTACGGGAGCGAGTATAAATATAGACGAAGGCTCCAAGCTCTTGAAAGACCATGTCATGGCTATGGATTATCTTACATGCATCAAGGTTACTGAGGCGGTATCCAATGGTAGAGTAACCGAGGAACGCTGCCTTCAGTGATTTGACATCTAGCTTGTTACGGCCTCTGGCAGGCACGTGCATGAATGCACCACAACCTAAGCTTCTTTTAATGCATCACAGTTGGCTTGCGCCCCATCCATGCCTCCTCCGTGGGGCTCCGTGTCATTCCTGAGTCACGTGGCCTGAGGCTCCGGCCTAGAGAACAGCGCCAAAACAATGGCAACTGCCGACCGTCCAAGGGAATTTCACCCAAGGATCACGATCAACCCCAAGGAATTGACTATGCCTCTGGTGAGACCTAGTTACCCAGGTGCCTTCACTCAAGGTCTTAGGGGCTCCTGCGCCCTAAGCCTTCTTCTTCCTTGGTGTGAGAGCCCAACAAATTAAGTCAGCACTCTCACACAAGCAAGATTACAACCACCTTAGCAGTTCATATCAAGCTCAGTCTCAAGCGCACAGCTCAAACAAGAGACATCAAGTGAAGGAGTAGTTACAAGGCAAGTACAAGGCATAAATAGCTGAGGAGTGCCTTGGGCAGCCGAAGCGCGCGCGCCTCGGCTAAGCCGAAGTGCGTGCGCCTCGGCCGGTGTCACTCCTTAAGTTAAGGAGTTCATCCCCTCAATCAGGGAAGTCATCCCCTGATCCAAGGCACATCTTGCATCTTCCAATCCGACCATTGGATCAGCCCGAAACTTGGACACCTGACGGTTTGACACCTACTCTTTCCATCGGTATGGTCAGATTGACAATCTGAACAGCCATCATCAGAAACCCAGGGGACTTATCCTTGAACAAGGACAGTGCATGCCTGGCTTGTTGGACCGGACCCGGGGGACTTGCTCCACATGAGCAGTGCATGCCTGGTCCGTCCACTACTTGCCAATTCTGGAGACTAGTGGCCAAGGGGCATCCAAATAACAACAATATCTCCCTTGCACCTCTGGCCACTTGTCCTGTCTTCAGTCTTCGTCACTTGCGCTCTTCATGCCGATACCCTGTCTTCCTGCGAGGTGGAGTTCTCGGTCAAGGGGTTTTGTCAGCATGTCTGCCCGGTTGAGCTTGGACGCAACGTGCTCCAGCTCCACCACTCCCTTAGCAACCAGGTCGCGACTGAAGTGGTACTGAACTTCGATGTGTTTTTTCCTCCGCGTCAAGGTGCAGTTTTTGGACATGTCGATGGCAGACTTGTTGTCCACCTTGACCACCGTTGCGGCTGATTGAGGTGCTCGTATCTCTTGGAGCAGGCTACGCAGCCACATTGTCTCCTTGCACGCTTCCGCTAGAGCAATGTACTCTGCTTCGGCTGTGTAGAGGGAGACACAGTCCTGTGTTAGAAAATGCATCCCTTCCTCAACAGCCGTCCGATCGCAGATCCAACGGCATGGATGGAACAATCACATCCTCATTTTACTACCCTCCAAGTTTCGGCTTCACCCGATGACTGGATTTACCGCAACAGCCAAAAGAAGACAAATGACATAGATTATGCCACTAACTGGAGAAGTGGCATAGTCTGTGTCAGGTGGGCTCGGCACAGAGACTGCCGAGAGTCGGAGCGAGAGCTCCTCTCAGCATCATGGCTGACGTGGCAGAAATGGCACCAGTGCGAAGAACTTCAGGTCATCCGGAGTGATTTCCGGAATGGCAAGATGGATGATGGCAAACCAGACAGCCGGCGGCGATCGTCAGCTGTCAGGACCGGACGGTGGATCGATCAATAGGTGGAGCGACAGATCGACGGTGGGCGGACTGCAGTCGCAGATCCGGACGCCGTCGATCGCCGATCCCTCGAGAGCATTCCGAGTCCACTGAATGGAGTTCGCTTGGCAAGTCTCGCTCTTCAGTGGAGTCCGCACAGTCAGAAGACTCACGACACAAGACACAAGACTGACGGACACTCACACATACAGCATTCCATCAGATCCATTACACGGTAGCCCTCAGACTAGTACTTAGGAGTAGGCAAGCTCATTTGCATCTAACTTTGTGTGTAGTCAACCGTTGTAGGCTTGCAGCATACTGTTGGAATCAGCAAGAGACAGGCTAGCAGCCTGAGGCCTTGGCTTAGGCTCTTGGCGAGTCTACTGTGTGGAGTATCTCACTAAGTGCTTCAGCAATATGTGTAGGAGGAGTTAATGTGAATTTTCTGGAGTTAATGAAGTTTGTTCTGGACTCCTGTCAGTGTGCACTCCATCTATGATTCAGTTGACCTATGGGGTTGATCCTTTTTCCAACATGTGGTATCAGAGCAGGGGCCTACAAGCCAACTGAATCTGCCTCACAACGTTTTTGTGGGGAAGCGTGTTTCTGTGTGACAAGTGCAAGCATTTTTTCTTCGACAGCAGCGTTACCAGCGACCTGGCCATTTCAAGGGTGATCCTTTGATCAAGACCTCACAATTTGTAAATACATAATCACTAATCGTGAATTTACCTACACGAATCACCTTCTTGAGTGGTTTACCAACTACAACGACAAAATAAGCAGAAGCATCAGCAGAAGCAACAGCAGTGGCAGCCTGCGGGAAATCTATTCCTGGTCAATTTTGTTTTGGGTTGAACTTCAAAATGGAAGAGCGGTTAGCCACATCCTCAGGCTGCACATCCTCAAGCTGTTCGGAAATACTTAGTCCAGATTCACATGGCATGGTGTCTCCGCCACTGCCTCCGCCTTCACATGACGTCGCACATGACAGATTCCAGGTTCCAATCCTCATTCGTCATGACTTCGACACTTATCAACTGTGGGCCTTTGACATAAAGCTGCTCCTCATGTCCATGGATCTCTGGTCGGGTATATTACCAGAGGCCAATGAAGTACCCGACCAACAGTCTTCTAGTGCTTCAGAAATCTCTCACTGGCGACGTCGTCAATCAGCAGCCTATGCAACCCTTGGAATGCACGTGTCCAATACATTCAAAATCCTCCTCCGTGAGAACAACCCTAATGATGATCCAGTTACTGCTTGGTCAAACATCAAAAACCTTCTTCAGAAAGAGTCCGACGCCATGATTGGGATCATTCTGCATCAATTCAACACCATGATGATGGACGACAAAGACCATGTTGGTAACTTCATCTTGAGACTCAAACTTCTTGCAGAACGACTTGAGTTGCTTGGAGAGAAGATTTCAGATCACCATTTTGCTTCCAAGCTTATGAGTTCCATCCCTCGTCGACTGCATGACGCCGTTGACATGATCAATACATGCTCTGATATTTTCCACACTCGACGAAGAACCCTTGAACTACAACTGTTTGCAGCAGATCTGCAGCACCTACATATCTCAAACGAGGAGAGAAAGCTACGTCTACAGGCTGAAGAGAAGCGGCTTCAAATCTCAGGCAGTATCTTTGATCTCCCACACTTAATCAACACTCTCATCCATCAGGAAAATCTGCTCAGGAAAAACGGACGGTTGTCTTTCGTTCGGTCCCAGTCCTCGTCAACGGCAACAACAACAGGGACCAAGACGAAGACTTCACCACTGAACCCACACACTGCACCGCCCGACACACCTTCTTCTGTTGTGCTCACATGCTGGAAGTGCAAACAAGTTGGGTACGTGCGCCACTTTTGCCCACTCCTCCAGCACAAGCGGAAACGCTTTCAGCATCAGAATGTGATAACACAACCGATGTCTCCAAGCACCACTCCAACAACATCTAAGTTGGACAGTCCGGCTCTCAAAGCAAGACGAATCATCTCTCCAGCCAGCTGTCTTCACACGGCAGGTTCTTCAACTGAGCACGCCTTGCTATGTCAACTCCAGTCAGAGATGTCAGTTTCCAAAGACCAGCACCATCACAACCCAAATCGTTCAACACAACAAGGACCTGACCAATCTGGCTGTCTCCTGGAGAATACTCCCACTGCATCATGCTCCACCTTATCTCCCGTACCTGTCGTTCATACCTCTTCTTCCTCTGATGGACCACCATTGCTTCCCACAAGAACATCACCGCCATCACCACCGTGGCAGCCATACACTTCCACCTGGTCAAACAGGCCTCTCATGCATCTTCCCAGCGAGCTCCCATCTTCGCCAGTTTTTCCTGCTCTCTTGCCGCCTGCCTCTGCATCACCACCTCGCTTCCGGAATGCTTTTACCCGCATCAGTGGCGATGTGCGCCGCCTTCTGCCTCATCGTGACCATGGCGCTTCTGGTCAGCCACTCGACAAGGCTTCTGAGCCTATCCTTTGCGACCTCGCTATGTGAAGTGCCTGGTCCTGGTACCCCTGGTGATGTCCACGATGACTTGCCTTGCCTCCTCTGGCGGCAAAACAAAACGAGAAAGGGGGGGGGGGATTTCGTCCTGGCAACCGCAGCCAAGCGCCAGCGCTACTGGCACTGTCACCGGGTTGTCCCTTTGGGGAGGGGGGAAGGGGATATACCTTGACGGGCGCCGCCATGCGCCAACCTTTGTGACTTCCCCTTCGTTGTCTCCTAGTGCTTGTGGATTTGCTGTTTCGTTGCTCTCTCTCCGTGTTCACT
>SZWC01000525.1:244399-269609 GCA_023375785.1 Penium margaritaceum
AGAGAGAGAGAGATAGAGAGAGAGAGAGAGAGAGAGAGAGAGAGAGTCTTCAGCTGGTTCCTTCTCCTTCTCATCCGCCTGGCTCCTGAGACCCTTCTCCATCAGCACCATCTTCATGTTGTGGCTCCTGTTGAAGATGTTCTTTCCTTCAAAATCGACGATGTTGATGTCGGCCACCACAGAAGTGGATGTTGCCATGGTAGTGCAACATTCAATCCACAAACAATTTTCTCACATAACAGGGTGCATGGAATGCCTCAAGGATGAGGCAAAGCCTTGTTCTAGGTCTGATACCACTGATAGAAAATGGGGCAGCCCTAAGGGAGGTGATCAGGCTTACTAAGAGTCGTCTAGGCAGGGCCAAATGTTTGTGAGAGGGAGTTGTAGGTTGCATAGAAATAAAGTACGGAAGTGAATTTAGGAATGCAGGGAATGCAAATGTCCGGATTTACTCTTTACTAAGAAATTAAATTATCACAGCTTTCTCACAATCCCTTACATGCCTCATTTGGCCAAGGGAGCACCAAGGTACACTCTGTCCAAGTTGGCCCTCTAGCACACTCTCCTAGCCTAGTGGGATGAGCAGTGTCATATTGTCATGCATGAAAGTTATGTCTCCCACGACCTGCATGATCAATAATACTGGAATTTACTGGAGTCTTCTAAAGGCCTTCAAGGCATTCTGCCATTGAAGGGCGCTCTGAGCCATCCTGTTTAATAATCCTGGCCGCCTTTGGTGCTGAATGTGCCCTGGTCACTGCTTGAACCCGGCCCATGATCTGCAAACTTTGCAAATCCATTTCTCACTCAAACGGACTCCAAATTGAGTTCCATAAAGTCCATTGGAACCTGCGAAACATCCTCTACGTAGCCATCAGGTTATTACTCAAGAAAATTGTTTTTTTTTTTTTTACTTTCTGATACCCTCATATGCATTAGTTTTTTACTAGGTTTTACCGCATACTCAAAAGGTTTGTGATTTTTGTGTCCTCTCAAGCTGGACACCGGACTAGGTCACAGGCATGCCATGTACTATGATGTGGATAAAGTGAAACTGTTGCACGGATGAGCGATATTTGTGCAGTGAACCCAGCCACAATATGAGCACGGCAACGCATGGTCGCTCATTACCGCTCAGCCTTGCATAAGCTGAGCTGTACATTGCTTGCATGGATACTGGTTTGCATGAGTAAACCATACCGCTGGCGTGCGGCGGGTGTGTTTCAGGCGTGTCGCAAGCGTGTTTGAGATATTATTAAGTTGTAAAATATTTAAGGCAGCTCACCGCTAATTCATGCTTTGTTACTTGGACTATTTATTTCAATGTTAAATGGGCACTGTGAACGGTAAACAGGGATTCTGTTATTTCCTTACAATTATCGTAAACATCCAGTTTTTTAGTAAGGTATCAGCACCCAATCAGTGGGAACAGCAGTCCCATTGGCCAGTGTGCATTCTTGTTTGTTGTGGTTGTCATTCGTATCCACTTTTTTTTACTAAGTCCGGCATCCACAGATGGCGGATGATGCTCTGGCCAAAAATGCAACTGTTGGTTCAACTCCTCTCGGTGAAGACGACAGCGGCGACGAGACAATTGCGGATGAAAAATGGAAGGCCAATGACACTAGCGTCATCTGGACTCTCTTAGAAGAGAAGGATGGCCCCGCGGCGAACCTCACGTGTCCTATAACCTCTACCCAGCAAACTAATCAGCTAGCAATATATTTGGCAGGAGCACAGACAACATGTGGAAGCACCTGCGGCTGTAGTACAACACCTTGTAGAAGAACCTAAAGAGGATTGGACGGCAGGCAATCTTCCAACTGCCACCATCCAAGCCATCACTGCTGCTGATGAGGTGCAGGGCATTAACCCGAAGAACACAGAGGTCGTGCATGGGACAAGTGTTCAACAAAAAGTACTTTATCATGTGCATCTGGAAGCAACCGCTTGTTCATCCCCATGGAGTCGTGGTGGCTCCAGCATGCCCTGGCTCACTTTACCCTGCTGCGTTCTTGCATGGACAAATGACAATCTTGCACCAAATCATCCTTGAAGCTGCGGTGTTCTGAGAATAGATGAAGAAGATTTTGACAGAGGTAAAGTCCGTGGTAAGCTTTCACCACGGGAGGAGAAGATATAATTACATGAAGTACTTGGGGGTCACTACACACTGAATAAGTGATTGGAAGGTTAAGATGATGGCCCTGTCTTTCCCACCCATCCCAGAAATTCAAACTGTTGCTAGGCTGTTTGAGATGTAATCTGACACATTGAAGTCTTGGGGGCTGTGGAATAAAGTCTTTTGCCTAACATTCAACAACAAGAGCACAAACAATAGCATGATTAACAACTTCGTCATCCCCGTGGTTGACTGTACCCTGGAGAAGGTTGGGCACATATGGTGCCTTGGCCATGTCATGAATCTTTCCGTGAATGACCTGCTCAGTCTACCTGCTGTCACAGACATCATCATAAAGGCGTGTAACATCACTGTTTTGCCACCAAAAGTACACGGCCTGAACAGTCGCTGATCAACCGCACCACAGCCCCGGGTCATGGCAGAGCCTCAATGTGGACAAGGAGACTCGTTGGAACGCCACGCTGGACATGATGACGCGATTGTTGCATCTGAAGCCAGTCTTGCGTGGCTGGTTGGATGGGTATGGCAGGGATGGTGAGGGTTTGGAACCCACCATAGACCAGTGGATACTGCTTCCTCTCCTCACGGTCATCTTGAGGCCCTTCAAGGCCTACACAGACGATGTGAGTGGGAGCAAGTACCCATGGGTGGCAGGTGAAAGCAGTGGAGCAAGGGGTGAGGAGCAGCAGGAAGGCTGGACGCAAAGGAGACACTCCTGGTGGAGATCAAGCCTGGGCATGAAGCTCAAGAAGTACGCGCGTCTCCTCAGCGAAAGGCACATCCTTACCACCATAGCAAACCCACGCTTTCAATTCTGCTTTCACAAGCACACACACAAACACATGGGCACTGCAAATGTGGCAGTGCTCCACGAAAAGGTGCTAAAACTGTTTTGGCCATCCTACGCCAGAGTTGACAGGCAGCGAGCAGCAGCAGCGGAGAGGGCAGCAGCAGCTTCTGCTGGGTTGCAGAGGCAAGCCACTGGGCACACGGGTGGGAGCCATGAGTCTGCGACAACTGGGGCATCATCTCAGCCTCGGTGTGGCAGCTCCGTCCTCGGCCAGAGTAGCAATGTGTTGAGGACGACGCCCTTTTTCCGGCTGCCCTTGCAGACCTGATGGCTGAAATGTTCCAAACTCCAAAATTTGCTCCAGAAGTTGAGGAGTGGCTCACAGGTGTAGAGGAGGAGCTTGGCAGATGGTTGAAGCTTCCTAGAAAGAGTATAAAAACTCAAATTCTGAAGCACTATAAGTACCTTGCATGCCAGGATGTTTTTTGTAGTTCTACGTACTTCAACTCCGTCTAAATGTCTCTTGTCTTTGGGTAGGCACTTTATCACGGATTTATGGCACTCCCTCCTGCACCTTACGGTGGAGAACCTCTTCACTACAAAGTGGTAGATCGATACACCTGCACTTTTGGGTTTCCCCATCAACATGCATGGACAAGGGGCGGAGGAGTTTTCTACAGAAGGGGCTAGGAACAATGCAGTATGGCAAGCAACTAGGGAAAAAGGGCTGGTTGGAGAGGTTGCTGAGGAGCTCGAGGGGCGTAGCATCTATGTGAATGGTGAAGATGATGATGCAGATGTTAAAGACAGTGTTGGTGAAGGTGACGATGGCATTGACGGTGTACGAGATGACGATGTTGAAACGGAAGGCTGATGATGCTCTTGATCAGTAGGATGATCTCCTGACGAAGGCATTGGTGTGCGCAAGCTTCATGGTCATCATTCGTTCTGTCATGCATCACCCTTTTTTTATGGTGGTTGAGAGTGGGATGTGTGCGCATTGATTGTTGAGCATCTTGTTGCGCACTTGTGTTAGTTGTGTATGTGTATGGACATGCGTACCATTGGGCCGTGGAAGAGTGTTGTGATGTGAGTTGTCCTCATTTCTTCGTACAACTTACAGTGACTACTCGGTCCTGTCCATGCTCGAGCAGATCCTTGATGCGGACCCAGCTGGCGCCAATGATTCAACTAACCTGCAGCTGCCAAACAGCTGCCATAACTTCCTGGCTGCTTGTTGGGGTGATCTCAGGTTTTTCTGAGAGTTTTATCTGCAATTGTTAGAGTTTTATCATTGGACTGATTCTTGAGTCCAAATTGCATGTTTTGCATTGTGGGTTTTTAAGCTAGAAACTGTTCTAGTGTGCAGGTTGGGGTAGCTGTGTTGTTGATGCAGTGTACGGGATTCCACGCTCGTTGCTTAGTCTGCTGCCCCCTCAGTCTGCCGCTCTAGAGTCTAAGTCTGAGTGCACTGGTTTTGTTACTTAGAGACATGCTCGCTAGTGTTAGCGCCAAAAAGCAGTTGAGAACTGGAAATTACTGATTAAGAAACAAGAATGAGCAACAATGGGAGACCCCTCCAAATTCTAGGTCCCCCCTCCAGCTCCATAGAGCTTGTTACTCAGTTTCTAAGCTAATCAGAAAATAGACCTATTTTCTGGCAAGCAGGGTTTTCTCGGAGAGCCTTGCCAGACGGCTGACAGCCCAAAACCCGGGCGTCGTCCGTTTTGCCATAAAACCAGACCATATCATAATACGCACGCTGCGAACGCAGTCTTGCGGTCAGAATCAGCTACAAAAATAGCAGTGAGGAGTTATGGCTGCCTACAGCCAGGCAGCGTCTACGCTAATTCCTGGTACCAACAGTGCCAGAAAATCATGAAACTTGGACCCTAGGCATGATATAGCGCTGCGAACGCAACAGTGCAGTCAAACACGGCGCTGGATGTGTGCAGAAAACATATGGAGTGACAGTGCCTGCCGGCGACACGACTGCCGAGGAGGTCTGCCAATGGAGGGAGGAGGCTCTAGCAAACTCTGTGTAGGCCTCAGCGTGCATCCGCTCCACCGGACGACGCTCCCACAGCAACGTGTCTTGCCATCAGTGATCTGCATGCCAATGTACACAAGCCGGGAGGACACAACAGAGTGCAAGTGAGAGATGTGTGAAAAAACCAACACTTCCACATGACTCACAGGCACATTGCACATCAACGCACGAAGAGCACATAGACCAAGTGGATAGAGCGAGAGAGAGAGGGAGAGAGAGAGAGAGAGAGAGAGAGAGAGAGAGAGAGAGAGAGAGAGAGAGAGAGAGAGAGAGAGAGAGAGAGAGAGAGAGAGAGAGAGAGAGAGAGAATGTCACGGACGCACATCGACCGTACTCACAACCTTCTTGAATCACGATTTAGTACCTTGGTTAAAATGTCAGCCAGCTGCCGTGCTGTCTCAACCTACACAATCCTGATGTTGCCGTCATGCAAGAACAAATACACATAGTGATACTCAACATTGATGTACTTTGTGCCAGTGTGATGCACGCCGTCATTGTCACCAATGGCCATGGTACTTTCATTGTCACCATACAGCGTGATGGACGGGACAAAATGACGCAACTCGAACAGTAGGCGGCGCAACCACACGCTCTCACAAACATCATAACTAAGGGCCACATGCTCCGCCTCAACAGTGCTACGTGCAATGCGGCCTTGTTTGCCGCTGCGCCAGGACACAGCCGTCCCGCCAATAAGAAAGATCCAGCCAGTGCAGCTCTTATCGTCTAGACTACAGGCCCAGTCACTGTCGGTGTATCCCGTTGCCACAACGGACGGCTGTCGCTGAAACATGAGGCCTCGCCGTGGGGTAGAGACGACATAGCTTAGTACTCGGATCACGACCTCGAAGTGGATGTGATGCGGCTCCTGAGAGAACTGTGCCAGGAGGTTGACGGCGAACGCAATGTCTGGATGCGTCATCGTCGCCAGGAACATCAATGACCCGATGATGCGTAAATATGTGGTCACGTCTATTGGCTCTCCCACCACGGTTGGATCAGAGCTCTTGAGCATTGTCTGACCATTGGGCGACATGGGTGAGGATGCTCTGGGCACAAGAGGTAGGTCCTCAGCAAAGCGCCCGGACAAGGTCTGGACGTAGACGGCCTAATGGACATTCAGGATGCCCGTAGAGCGATCATGCTCAAGCTCCATGACTCGTGCTCACCCGAGGTCCTTCATCTGGTAGGCAGCATGCAGAAGGTTATTGACCCGCTGGATAACATCTGCGTCCGACGATGCAATGAGCAATTTGTCAACATAGACCAGGACGGTGACAAGGGTCTGACCTCGAGGATTGGTAAACTGTGCGGGGTCGATAGAGCTGTGATGGAGGCCGTAGTTGAGAAGCGTGCAACTGATCTCTTGGTTCTAGCAGCGCGGTGACTGCTTCAAGTCCTACAGTGCCTTCTGTAGCTTCCAGACTTTGCCGGAGCCATCGTCAAAGCCTGGAGGTTGTACCATGTAGAGCTCCTCGCCCTCTAGTGAGCCATGCAGAAAGGCGTTGCTCACATCCATCTGATGCAGTTCCCACCCGTGCTGGGCAGCTGGGCTAAATAATGCTCGGCTAATGGAGAACCGACCGACCAAGGCAAAGATCTGGTCATAGTCGATCCCAGGGACCTGAGCAAACCCATTGGCTGTAAGACGGGCCTTATACTTGTCCAAGGACCCGTCTGGCTTCCACTTTTGTCGGAGAACCCACTTGGCACCGATGGCCTTACGGCTCAGGGGGAGGTCAACAAGCTCACAAACTTGATGTTGCCGAATGGCGGCAAGCTCGTCGGCGCATGCAGCCTCATAGTGAGCGGCCTCGGGAGACGTCCGATCCTCACATAGAGTGGCTGGGTCCTATGGTCGTTCTGTGGGGCGAACAGTAAGGGCGTGCGCATCCCGCGCCCCTTGTGGCATACACCTGAGCGTAGCCGTGTCAGCATACCGGTGCTCTTGATGGAGCAAGACATAACCCGGAGCTGACTCTGGATGTAGGTCAATGATGACTGACAGTGTGGCCAAACCAAGTGCCTTGGTGTCACGGTCCCCGCTCACGACCATGGAAGTGGGTTTGACAGGAGGCAAGGAGCCTCGTGGGTTGACGGGGGGTCGTGACGCGAGAGGACGTGAGGAGGCGGCCTGAGTGCTAACTGTCGGCCTGGGTCGAAGGCTCCTGCCCAGACCACGTGTGTAGCGCGCTGACACGGACGAGGTGGCAGGCATTGAGGGACTGGCTCACACGGACGGGGCGGCCGACACTGAGGGGCTGGCAGGCAAGGACGGGGCAGCCGGCCCTGTGGGGCTAACGCACACAGACGGGGCGGCGACCCTGAGGGGCTGACGGACACGGACGGGACAGCCGGCCTTGAGGGGCTGGCAGGCATGGATGGGGCAGCCAGCCCTGAGGGGCTGGCAGGCACAGACGTGGCCACCGGACCTGAGGGGCTGATAGACATAGACAGGGCGGCCGGCCCTGAGGGATTGACGGACATGGATGGGGCAGCCGGACCTGAGGGGCTGGCAAGCACGGACGCGGCAGCCGACCCTGAGGGGCTGGCAAGCACGGACGAGGCAGCCGGCCCTGAGGGGCTGACAGACATGGATGAGGCGGCCGGCTCTGAGGGGCTGGCAGACACAGACGGGGCAACCGGCCCTGAGGGGCTGACGGACACGGACTGGGAAACCGGCCCTAAGGGGTTGATGGACACGGACAGGGTAGCCGGTCCTGAGGGGCTGACGGAAGCAAACGGGGCAGCCAGCCCTGAGGGGTGGGCGGACACGGACGGGGTCCCGGCCTTGAGGGGCTGGCGGGCACGGACGGGGCAACTGGCGCTGAGGGACCCGCGTGCGCAGACGATGAGATGCCCGGACGCGGCTGGATGGAGGATGGATCCACCACTTCCCCACGTGACAGGAGGAACATCGACGTGCCGGAGCGAACAAGGTCATGGGGAAACAAATCCTCAAAGAAGAGGACGTCCCAGGACTCGACGATGCAGTGCCGGGTAGGATTGTAGAAACGCCATGCCTTTGACTACCGCGAGATGCCAAAAAAGGTGCAGGGACGGCTGCGAGGCTCGAGCTTGCCACCCTGTTGTGGGACAGACAACCACACGACAACAATGCATCCCCAGACGTGGGCCGGATGGAGGTCGGCCTGCTCTCCGCAACAGTGCTAGTATGGTGTGGACTGACGAGGAATGGGTCCATGGGGAGTCCGGTTCCAGACCCACGTCATGTAGGTCATGACCATGAAGTAGAAACTTTCAGAGAGATCGGACTCGACTCGCATGGTACGGACGGCGTCAGCCATGGTGCGGTTCCACCACTCAGAGACACCGTTTTGGACTGGCATGTAAGGTTCCGATGTTTCATGACGGACGCCACAAGAGGCGAGGAAGAGTGTGATCTCCCCATGTAACTCACCCCCACGATGAGAACAGAAGTGGCGAAGAAGGTGACCACACTCGCGTTCCGTACGGACGCGCCAATCCCAAATGGTGGGAGCGACGTCGCTCTTCTGCCAAAGGTAAAAGACCCAGCGATAGCGAGACTAGTCGTCCGTAAGTGTCAAGACATAACGACCGTGCTCTCCGATTGACTGTGTCGAGAGGGGACCCATGAGATTGGAGTGGACCAAGGCAAGTGGGGCAGTTGTACGAGAGGAAGACAAGGGTTAGGTGGAATAGTGCATCTATCCCTGAGCACAATCAATGCACTCGGTGGGACACGGCAGAGGAAAGGAGGCTACATCAAGTCCTGTGGCAGGTAGCGTGCGAAGCATGCTGTCGACGGTGGTAGAGTGGACGTGACAGAGGTGGCAATGCAGGAGACATGTGTGCTGCAGAGACAATGTGCTAGTAACAAACGTGTGGCCAGTTTCGGCCGATGAGGAGGGGACAGAGGTAGAAGCGGACAGGCGTAGTACGTGCCACAAGTTGTCATGTTCGGTGGCCTTCAAAACGATACCACCTAACGGACGCAACGACACAATGCCCACACCACACGAGTCCAAAACTTCCATGCTCATGCAATCAAGGGCGGTAATAGACAGGAGGCTGAGCTAAAGTCGGGGGACAAAGAGTACATCATTCACGAAGACATTGCCAGCAGGACCGCGAAAATGAACGACACCGACACCACAAACTGGTAAAACCTGACCAGAGCCCGTCAGAATCCCGGTGACATCAGTGACGGGACTGAGGAAACTGAAGGCCTCGTGCGAGGCCGTCATGTAATGCGTGACCCCGGAGTCGATGATCTAGGTCTTTAAAACATCCTGGTCAGGTGTGGCCAGGTCGCTGTCAATCACATGGTAATGGACGAGTGACGCAGGTGCGGTGGACGGAGGTGCAAACCGGGACTACCAGTCATCAAGCCAGGCAACATCATCATGAAGAGGAGCAGGTAGGGAGGACATGGCAGAGGATGGGGTGGACGAAGGTGTAAGGCACGACTGCAACATAGACTTAGTCATGCAATTTAGGGTAGAACGATCGACGACGCAACTCGCACTTCCCTGGGGAGGAGGGTGAGGAAGGCCGAGCTGGAGTGCGATGAACTAATCCAACTAATGCTCATGGGTGGAGGGTCCGATGGACAAGGCCGACTGTGGTGTAACGGTGCTGGAGTCCAGGGAGGAGGAGGAAGAGATTGCTGGAGGTACCGATGATGGAGGAGAGGGTGCAAACGGCTACGGAAGATACTACGGTGGAGCCGTCACGAGTGGCGCAGATGTAGTAGGAGCAGCGACGGTCAGTAAGGCAGTGGCAAGGCAACGCTCACGCTGGCATCGCATGTTAGCGATGACGCGAGCCTTGTGAGTTGGGAGTAGACACGTGTACCACCCATGTCCTCACTGGCCACAGTTGTGGCAGACGAAGCTACCGCTACCGGATCCGCTAGACTGCTGCTGTGGGCACTTGCCCTTCTTGCCCCTGCACTTCTTCTTGCTGGACAACGAGACGCCGGAAGACGCTGCTGCTGATGGGACGGCAACAACCATTGAGGCGAGGGACTCCGTGTGATGGATGTGTGACTTCTAACGAGCCTCCTTGATGCAGAGGAAAAACTCGTATGCCCAGGGCATGAGGGTACCCTCGGCAGCCATTGTAGCAAGTACCTCCTAGGAGCAGTGGACAAAGACGTCGGAGAAGGCGTCGGTGGCGCCGTGCTTGATGGTCAGGAACGCAGAAGGTGGGGGTGGCGCGACGTCTTCGAGGCAGTGCAGGATGTCCTCAGCATGCTGCCAATAGGAGGTTACCGTCTCGGTCTCCCCCATGCGGAGGGAGTTGAACTCTCGGATCAGGCGGCTGGTCTCAGCGTCACTATACAGATGATGAGGGAACGTGAGTACGTACTACGCTGCTGTGGGATCAGGGAGTGCGCCAGTGGTGAGGTCGTCGAGGAAGGGCTCTAGGGCAAAACGTGCAACCGTACGGGCAACAGGGACGAGGGCACGCACGGCGTGACCGGCGTCATAAACCTGGTCGGCCTGAGTGGAGTCAAAATGCAGGACATAGTAGGGCCACAAGCCCTCGCCTTGTACCCAGATCGGGAAGTTGAGCTCCCAGCTCCGGAACTGTTCGCCAGCCTGAAGCGGCGACGGTGGGATTTCGAAGTCCTTTGGCCTACGGTCAGCACGCAGAATGGGGCCTAGGACGGACGTCACCGTCTGCTGTTGGCGTTGGGTGTGTTGTTGCGCCAGGTACTGTGCGGCATAGGACACTACAGGGCTCACGTACCCGGGTGAGACAAAGGGTGCTTGCTCACGCTGTTGCTGTTGCTCCGGCGGCTGCAAATGCTAGCATTGCAGCTGCTGCTGTGGCAGCGGTATCGATGGTTGTAGTGCCAGTGTTGCATCAGCGTTTCTAGTTGCAGACGCAAAGTGGCGAGCGGATCTATTCAGCCATCATGACCGACGATAGAGCCAGCGGGGTGTTGCTACTTCTGCTGCTGTTGCTACTTTGGCTATTGCTGCTACTGTTGCTGTTGTGGTTGCCGCTGTTGCTGCTGCTACTGCTGCTGATGTGACTGCTGCTGCTGCTGTTACTGCTGCTGTGGCTACTGCTGCTGCTACTACCACGGCTGATGCTCCTGTTGCTGCTACTGCTACTGTTCCTGTTGCTATTACAACGGCGGCAGCTGTTGCTGCTACTGCAACTGTTGCAAGTGTTGCAAGAAGGTGGACCCTCCAACAGAGGAGGACCCCTCTTCATCCTCTGCCATGGTGTCCTTTGGTTCCCCTCCTCCTCTTTTTTGGTATGCTACTGATGTCAGCGGTGACGTGAGCAGTGACGTCAGCACTGACATCAGCCTAGGATGGCTGATGTCAGCGACTGCTGATGCGTTATCTACAGGGTTGCTGTTGTAGAATTTTTTATTCATTTTTTATTTTGTTGTTGCTAACGTTAGCACTGACGTCAGTAATGACATCAGCCGAGTATGGTTGACATCAGCAACGACTCTCGCAATGTTGTTGTAGTCACTGCTATGTCAGCTATAGAGCTGTTACTTTTACTATTGTTGTTGCTGCCGCTACTACTTCTACTGTTGCTGCTGCTGCAGCAAATTTTGCTGCTACTACTGCGGCTGTTGTAGCTGCTGTTGCTGTAACTGTTGATGCTTTTGCAGGTGCTGTTGTTACTGCTGCCAATACTTCTGCTGGTGTTGCTGTTGTAGCTATTGGCGATGCTGCTCCTAAGCTGCAGCGTGCTGCGGGTGCTGCTGTAGCGGCTATGGTGGCCGCTACTGCTGCAGCAGGGCCACCTGCTGGTATGGGGAATTTTTGTTTCCATTTTTTATCTCGTTCGCCTCTACTCGCAACTCGCTACAAGCTGCAAGCAGCGAGCTCGCTACCCGCAGCGAGCTGGCTGCTCACTGTTCTCTTCAAGCTACGAGCAGCGAGCTTGCTACACGTGCGAGCAGTGAGTTGTGATCAGCTGCTGCTACTGTTGTTGCCGACTGTTGCTACAGCTGTTGTTCCTGGCTGCTGCTGCCTACTGCTCACTACTGCTACTACTTTTGCGGCCGGCTGCTGCTGCTGCTCCCTGCTGCTGCAGGTTGCTGCTGCTGCTCATTGCTGCTCCACATTGCTATTGCTGTGAGCTGCTGCTGCTGGATGCTGCTGTTGCTCGCTGCTATGAGCTATTTTTGCTCAGAGCTGCCGCGAGCTGCTGCTACTGCCGATTGCTCCTACTACACGGTGTTCTTGCTAGATGCTACTGCCACTGCTTGCTGCTGTTGCCACTACTAGCTACTGCTACAAGCTACTACTGCTACTATAGGGTGCTGCTGCTGCTTCCTGTTGCTGCCAGTCACTATACCTGGTTGACGTCGCCACGTGCGTCGCCGCTTGCAGGTGCCTGACGTGGGTTGCTGCTCAACTCCTTGTGTCACACATGGGGATCAGTGCTGCCGGAACAATCCGGTAGCATTTCTTTTGGCCCAATGGCCGTGGGGAAAAATGTGAGGCCACCACCAGGCGGGTCCATGCCGTCGGGAAGAATCCGACAATATTTCCCCTGCTCTAGCGCATATGGAGGTCCGCCGGCGTAGTCAGGAACCTGTACGCCAGTTGTCTGTTACTACTGTTGTGCTCTGGGTTTGATACCAAGCTCGAAACTGTTCTAGTGTGCAGGTTGGGGCAACTGCGTTGTTGATGCAGCGTGTGGACTTCCACAATTATTGCTTAGTCTGCTGCCCCCTCAGTCTGCCGCTCTAGAGTCTAAGTCTGAGTGCACTGGGTTTGTTACTCAGAGACGCGTGCGCCAGTGTTAGCGCCAGAAAAGCACTTGAGAACTGGAAATGACTGATTAAGAAACAAGAATGAGCAACAATGGGAGACCCCTCCAAATTCTAGGTCCCTCCCTGCTCTGTAGCGCTTGTTACTCAGTTTCTAAGCCAATCAAAGAATATACCTATGTTCTTGTAGGCAGGGTTTTCTCGGTGAGCCCTGCCAGACGGCTGACAACCCAAAACCCGAGCGTCGTCCGTTTTGCGTGAAAATAGGACCATACCATGATACGCATGCTGCGAACGCAGACGTGTGCTTAGAATCATTTAGACAAATAACAATGAGGAGTTATGGCTGCCTAAACCCAGGTAGCGTCTACGCTAATCCCCAGTACCAACAGTGCGAGAAAATAATGAAACTAAAACCCTAGGCATGATGTAACACTGTGAACGCAACAGTGCAGTCAAATACGATGCTTGACGTGTGCAGACAGTATATGCAAAGACAGTGCCTAGCAGCGGTACGACTGCCAAAGAGGTCTGTCGATGGAGCTGAGCACGTTGGAGGGAGGAGGCTCTAGCAAACCGCGTGTAGGCCTCAGAGTGGGTCAACTCCATTGGATGACGCTCCAACAGCGTCGCGTCTCGCCGTCAGTCATGTGCATGCCGATGTACACAAGCCGGGAGGACACAACAGAGTACAAATGAGAGATGTGTGAAAAAACCAACACTTCCTCATGACTCTCACTCGCAGTGCACATCGATGGCCAGAGAGCATAGAGACCAAGCGGATAGAGAGAGAGAGAGAGAGAGAGAGAGAGAGAGAGAGAGAGAGAGAGAGAGAGAGAGAGAGAGAGGGAGNGTTGGTTGGCCTATGGTTTGATAGGGCACCAGCCAGGCAACAACCGGATCGACGGCTTGGAGGCCACTTGGGAATCTAGTTGGAGGAATATGTCATTATGCCCTTTCGCTTGCTCAACCTCGTTGCTAGTAAGAGAAAGCAAGGACAAGAGATAGAGTTTGCACAAGAGGGGGGGGAGGGAGGGAGGGGGAGAGAGAGAGAGAGAGAGAGAGGGAGGGAAAGAGAGAGAGAGAGGGAGAGAGAGAGAGAGAGAGAGAGAGAGAGAATCTTGCGGACGCACATCGAACGCACTCATAGCCTTCTTGAACGAATCACGCTTCAGTGCCTTGCTCAAAACGTCAGCCAACTGCCGTGCTGTCTTAACCTGCACAATGCTGATGTTGCCGTCATGCAAGAATGAACACACATAGTAATACTCGACATTGATGTGCTTTGTGCGAGTGTGATGCACGCTGTCATTATCAGCAATGGCCATGGCACTTTCATTGTCATAGTGCAGCGTGATGGACGAGACTGAGTGACGCAAATCGGACAGCAGGCGGCGCAACCACACACTCTCACAAGCACCGGAATCAAGGGCCATATACTCAGCCTCAACAGTGGTACGTGCAATGTGGCCTTATTTGCCGCTGCACCAGGACACAGTCGTCCCGCCAATAAGAAAGATCCAGCCAGTGCGACTCTCACCATCTCGACTATAGGCCCAGTCAATGTCGGTGTATCCCGTCGCCACAATGGACGGTTGTCGCTGAAACATGAGGCCTCACCGTGGGGTAGAGATGACATAGCGCACTATTCGGATTGCGACCTCAAAGTGGAGGTGATGCGGCTCCTGAGAGAACTGTGCGAGGATGTTGACGGCAAACGCAATGTTTGGACGCATCATCGTTGCCAGGAACATCAGTGACCAAATGACGCGTAAGTATGTGATAACGTCTATTGGCTCTCCCACCACGGTTGGATCAGAGCTCTTGAGCATTGTTTGACCATCGGGCGACATGAGTGAGGACGCTCTGGGCACGAGGGGTAGGTCCTCTGCGAAGCGCCCGAGCAAGGTCTGGATGTAGGCGGCCTAATGGATATTCAGGATGCCCGTACAGCCATCATGCTCAAGCTCCATGCCCAGAAAGACTCGTGCTGATCCGAGGTCCCTCATTTGCTAGGCAGCATGTAGCACATCCTTGACCTGCTGGATAGCAGTTGCGTCAGGCGATGCAATGAGCAGGTCGTCAACATAGACCAGGTTGGCGACAAGGGTCTGACCTCCGTGGACTGGCTGTCGAGCCTGATTTACATGTTTTACATTGTATGTTCACTGATCAATTCCGGACTTGTACGTGTGACTAGTCATAGTGTCCGGCTCGAGATTCTGTATCTCTAGGTTCAGAGAGTGATGTGTTTGGATACCCGGGTGCAGGTTTATGGCCAAAACAATGGTGGTTTTGGGCCGGGTTTAGGACAAACTGACACGCGGCGTGAGTCACTTGCAGTGAGCCGTGGCAGGTATTTATTTTGTGTTCTTATCAGTTGTCATCTCTCTCTGCATGTGTTTTATTTATGCAAGCACATTTGACAGCTCTTGTGTCGCCTAGCCAAACCCTTGTCGTTTCGCGTCTGACCTGTGTTGACGCAGCGAGCAGACTGAGCGCTGATGCCTAGTCAGTGGCAAGTGTGCTAAGAAGCTTCCTCACAATCTCATTTTGGTATCAAAGCAAACGAGCAACAACTCGTTGTGCTATGCAACAGAGATGCAGCAGTAGCAGCAGTAGTGAGTGGGAACAGCGGCAGCCATCCATAGCAACAGTAGTAGATCCTGGAGGGACCCACCACAACTACGTTTCCACGGAGCGATGGAGGCAACAAAGACAACAGCAGTAGCTGCAAGCAACGGCGGTCGTAGCAGCAGCATCGGCGAGAAGCACTTGTAGCTGGAGCAGCTATGGGCAGAAGCCACTACAGCAGCAGTACCGGGTGGCAGCAGCGTCCGTGTCTGGCCACCGGTTTATACACAAATACAAAAAGGAAGAAGCAGCTCACAACAGCTGCTTGCCGCGGCAGCAGCGAGCAGTGGCAGTGCGCAACTGGGGCAGCAGCTTGCAGCAGTGGTGGCATGAGCATCCGCAAGTTGTACCAAATGCAGTAGCAGCAGCAGCAGGCAGCAGCTGCAGGATTAGCTGTAGCAACAGTGACGAGAAGTATTCGCACCAGCAGTGGCGGCAGCAGGCACGTGCAGCAGCAACGATGGTGAGCAGTAGCCGCAGCACTAGCACCAAGAACCAGAGTAGCGGCGAGCAGTTGTAGCATAATTTGTAGTAGCAGCAGGAGCAGGCAGCAGCCACAGTGACAGGTAGCAGCCATAGTAGTAGGTAGTAGCCGCAACAGTAGGCAGCAGCCGCAGTAGTAGGCAGCAGCTACAACAGCAGCCGCAGTAACAACCGAAGCAGCAGCAGCAAGCAGTAGCCGCAATAGCACCAACAGCAGTTGCTACAGCAATTGTAGCAGCAGTTGCTGCAGCAGCAGCTGCTGTCGAGTTTGAGGGGGACGTGACGCAAGGGACACCGTCCTGTGAGGGGTGTCCCGTTGGTCAGGCCTGTCGTGCAGACGGAGGGCGCGATAGAGCGCCGGCCAAGCGCCGGTGCACGTGCCGGCACGTGTCGGCCAAACGCCGGCCCCCCCGCCGGTTGAGAGGTGCAGGGGAGGTCGACGCGCGGCCTCCGGCCGGCTGCGTGTGAGGAGGAGAGCAAGCCTCTCCCTCCACTGTGCTCGCCGCGAGGATTGAGCCAGAAAAAAAAATGGGGGAGGGGGAGAGGAATGAGGGATCCTCGAGTGGGGCACCCCACAACAATCCCAGAAGAGGCACCCAAGGAAGTGGCACTGAACAAAAAAGGAGGACAAGGGGTTCCTCAAGAGGGGCATTCGAGAAAGACCCCAAGAAGGGGTACCCCACTCACGCTGAGCGTTCGGCGAACACAAGAAAAGGGGGGAGGGAAGGGTGAGGGTATGTCGACTGCAGCAGCAGCAAAGCCGTGACCTGGGCTCACAAGCCCCGGTTGGCGACGGCGACCGGTGTAGTAGCAATAGTTGCAGCCGCAATGGTTCCACAAGCAGCGTTACGAGCTGCTGGAAGTGTGTTGTGGCGGGGACCACTGCCGTCGGCGTTGACGGCGGCCGTAGGCAGCAGCGACAGCGGCAGCAGCACCAAAGTCGACTTGAGGTCGGATATTACACTAGATGCGCGATAGCAGCATATCAATCGCGTAGCAGTCACACAACAGCGCACCACTAGCATGGTGGTGGTCGTCCTCGTGACACCGTTGCAGGACGTGTGAGAGACTGTGCTTTGATCGCCTACGTCCTCCCGTGGCCTTGGGCTAGCGGGAGCAACAGCCCTGTGCACTCACCCATGCCAAGCTCCGAAGATGAGCAGACTGGCATGGCAGGGAGCGCAGCCGGCGCCGTGGTTGGCACCGGCACTGCATGCATGGCAGGCGCCACGTCTACAGTGGCATTTGTAGCCATGGCACATGCCTCAGGTGTCCAACGGCTTTGCCAGCTATTGCTGTGGTGATCGGCACCATGGCTGGTGCCAGTGTTGCTAGCGTCCTGCCGAGTGATGACCGCCCAGGATACGGTCTCGTCCCTCTTCTTCACCATCGAGTCATGGTTAATCGTCCCACTTTTATACAATACTTAAACTATGAATACTACTCCTCTAATGTCTTTCTTTCCTGGACGTTTACATACGTGTATACACTTGTTAAATCACCAATGTTGTTGTAAAAAAATCAATTTTATATTCAGAGGGGGTGTAAAATCCGTAACCGTGATTCATACACATTAACATTACAAAAAGTTCAAAATGAAATCCATTTTATTTACTCGCCTAGTTCTGTCCTCTACATTCATGAAGGACATTTCTGTTTGACATAGTATTGTCAAAAATGAACACGGAGCGGATACACTGTTGTTACGAACACAGATGGACATGCGGTGATTTTACATATTATTCGCTAGTCCCACTTTCGACATTCACTCGAAGTCCACTCCCCCACCCCCCTCCCCCCGAGTGTATCTGGTGAATGTATCGGGCAGTGTATCCTGGGGATCCAGTGAAATGTACACAAATGTATTCTCTGATCTCGCCAGGCCCTCCCTCCCTCCCAATTCACCATGAGTGTATTGGGGTTTTGTATCGGGGAGTGTATCGTGAAGCAACACAAATATGTACACTAGTGTATTTATACACTTGTGTATTACATACGTCCCCCACAAGATGTAGTGCCCAATACACCACAGCAATACATTTTTTAGTTTGGGGGGGAAGGGGGGGGGGCAGGAGGGGAGGGGGGGGAGAGGGGGTTACGCCCCATCCCCCCTCCCCAAACTGAAAATTATTTGTGGATAGTATATGAGTAAGTGTATCTGGAGGACATCACCATAAATATACTTATGCATCTCTTTTAAAGTGTACTATTCTCGATCGCGGACGTCGATCGTCGTAAAGCAAAGAAACCCGGAAAAGGGAGAATAGACAGACTTCACTCGTGCTTTGTGTACAATGGGTAGTGTAGCATACGGACCATTTTTATGGTTAAAAATGGTCGTTAAATATTTATCGAGTACTTCGGGTACTCGAGGCTCTAGTTTCGAGGAGCCAAAGCCCGGAAACATATAATAGGCTAGAGTCTGGTTCGACTCTAGCCTGGATAATGTCCTTGGCCGGATTCTAGGTGAAAGGAGTGCCGCGATGGAAAATCCATCGCGTCACTCCTCCTCCACTCTTAGCTTGGTGCTAGGGTCCTGTTCCAGCGTGGCAATGCCACGTGGAACGATAGGGTTTTAGGATGCATGTTTGCAAAAATGCCCTATGACGACTATGTCCGTTGTGGCACGGTTCGTTTCAGCCAAAATGGCTGAGACGACCATTCGCCCCTCCTCCTTGGACTATACTTTCTGAGGGCCTACGTTTTGGATTCAGAATTTAGTCGCAAAACAGCCCACAGTTGTTACATTGGCATCAGAGCCAGCGCTTCCGCGAAGTTCTGGACGTCGAATCCCTCTGATCGAGGGACCACGTAAGTCTAAGGCGCAAAAAAAAAATGTTTGGTCGTTTCACCAAACGCCGTCCGAAGGGCGGAGTCCTGTCTCCCACCGAGCGAGCTACCAAGCGCGAGAGCGAGCGAGCGAGAGAGAGAGAGAGAGAGAGAGAGAGAGAGAGAGAGAGAGAGAGAGAGAGAGAGAGAGCGGCCGATACCTCAGTGACCCCAAAAAAAAGTTTTGAGCAGTCCTCCAAACGGTGCCCGACCCCGCTCGTTGAGCTGTGACGAGCAACTAGCCGAGCGCTCGTTGCTCGTCGGGGGGAGGATCGGGGCGAGTCCCCTCTCGCCCTCCCCATTGCGCCAAGGAGGGGGAGAGGGGGTGACCTACCGTCTCCCCCTCCCCCCTCATATGGGCCGACAGCCCAGAGGGGAGGAGAGGGGGCGTTCTCCCATCTCCCCCCCCTCTCACAGGGCCGACGGCCCAAGGGGGGCGTCTCCACCCTCTCCCTCGTTGAGGGAGGGCCGACGGCCCAAGGGGGGGCGTCTCCCCCTCTCCCTCATTGAGGGAGAGCCGACGGCGCAAGGGGGGTCGTCTCCCCTCTCTCCCTCGTTGAGGGAGGGCCGACGGCCCAAGGGGGACGTCTCCCCCCTCTCCCTTGTTGAAAGAGGGCCGACCGTCCAAGGGGGGTCATCTCCTCCCTCTCCCTCGTTGAGGGAGGGCCGACGACCCAAGGGGGGCGTTTCCCCCCTTTCCCTCGTTGAGGGAGGGCCGACAGCCCAAGGGGGGTGAGTCCCCCCTCTCCCTCGTCGAGGGAGGGCCAACGGCCCAAGGGGGACGTCTTCCCCCCTCTCCCTCGTTGAGGGAGGGCCGACGGCCCAAGGGGGGCGTCTCCCCCCTCTCCCTCGTTGAAAGAGGGCCGACGGCCCAAGGGGGGGTCGTCTCCCCCCTCTCCCTCGTTGAGGGAGGGCCGACGGCCCAAGGGGGGCATTTCCCCCCTCTCCCTCGTTGAGGGAGGGCCGACTGCCCAAGGGGGTCGCCTCCCCCCTCTCCCTCGTCGAGGGAGGGCCAACGGCCCAAGGGGGGCGTCTTTCCCCCTCTCCCTCGTTGAGGGAGGGCCGACGACCAAAGGCGGGCGTTTCCCCCCCTCTCCCTCGTCGAGGGAGGGCCGACGGCCAACAGAGGAGGCGTCTCCCCCTTTTCCTCTTGAGGGTGACGGTCTAGAGGAGGGGGAGGCTTGGGGTGGAGGCTAGGAAGCTTCCTGCCCCCTTCCTTCCCCCGTGGACGGGCCAGGCCTCCCACCTCCCCGTCGTTTCAGTGGTCATGACTGGCCGTGCAAAAAAAAAACAAAAACCGAATCTTCATGCAAACATTTTTGCTCACTGTGGCGTGCGCGAGTGGCGCAGCTGGTAGCAAGTGCGGAGCACACATTGGAGTTATAAGGTTCGACTGGCGAGAGGACTTCTTGCCACATTTTTCCACGGAATACCTCCTGTTTTGGACCCGGCTGGTTCCACATAAAACAGAGGATAGTTCCTTCGTTTGGCGTCCGTTTTGCACGCCGTAAAAACTTATTTGAAGCTCAGAACGAGCTCCAAATTTAGGTTAAACAATAATAACCTTTCCTAAAAAGGTTACAAATCTCTAAGTGCCACTAGCACTAGAGGTGAGGACGATTTCCTCAGTTGGACCCGTGGTCTGGCCTTGTTGGGCCGTGGGTTCACCGCTGTCAAAAGCGGCATGGAGCTTATTGTATGCTCTAAAATGTATTGAGAAGTTTCTCAATCATTTTTTTTGCAATGTTATCCTGTTCATAGGAAAAAAGGAAAGACCGGCAGTTTTCCCAACATACCACGAGGTGACGCTTGAAAGATTCCAAGCATAAAAAAAAGGGGGGGCACTTGACATGCCACGATTCCGTTCATTTTTCATGAATCCTCAAGTTGAGGAATTCTGTGTGAACCGTTTCCAAGAAACGTTTGAAACGGTGAAAAGTGTTGTGGTGGAACCCGAGAATATGGTCAAGTTGACCGTGGGTTTTGACGCCAAAAATCTAAAAGCTCGAGTTGAGCTCTTCCAAAATCAGCAGTTCTGATTTTCCTTTTCTTTTCCGTTCCGACGCACAAAAAGGAGGAAAACCGACAGTTTTCCATGTGCTAGACGGAACAAACTTGGAAATGTTTCAATTCGAGAAATTTAGCACCGACAGTGCCTAAATTTTTCGCATTTAACCTCAAAGTTTGGGGTAATACGTAAGAAAACCTGGAAGGGGTGAGCGTTGAGAGCCACGACATGGCTTAACGCGGGTCGTACATGCGCTAAACAATTTTGTTTGCGTAAAAGAGTCACTATGATACTGGGTTGCAAAACCACAGCAGTGACGTACATCGAGACGAGTTCTTGATCTAGATAAAAAAAGGCAGCGTATGTGCTGTGACCACTCGACGACTCACCTACTCGTCGCAACAATGCAAGATGCGTAGATAGCACAACGTGTGTTCATTGCAAGGTTACATGGACGCCGACCACGTCATCGACATAAGTGCCGATCGCACTACTGGCAACAACACACGTGCTGGTGTCGAACACTGAAAAGTGCTAGTTGCACTTTGATCATGGATGTCGAATGCATCCATGATGTTTGTGCCGAACGCAATACTCATGGTCTACGGAGATGCGACCAAAACAAATGCTGATTGCGTATCCACGTGGGTGTCGATTGCACCAACAATGCTAGATAAGCCATTTGTGAATGGATTTCGACAAAACGTGAATGTGAGTGCCGATCGCACTCAACACACACACGCGATGGTGGAAATCCACATGTGATGGTCGGTTGACAAGTGCCGGTTGCACCTGAAATACGACCGACATTGAAAATGCAATCGTAGCATTCACGCAAGTGCCGAACGCACAATTGCCATGATGTTGAATGCATGGCCGATAAGTGTGTCGGTTAAATCGTTGACACGAGTGCCGAATGCACCATTGTCATAAACGCCGATTGCACGATTGACAAAAGCTGGGAATTGCACTTTTGTCATGGGTGCCGAATGCACCATCGATGAGAGGGCTGATCGCACTATGGCCATGAGTCCTGGTTGGACTAGCCATGCTAGTTTTGATGGTACAATATGTGTTATGAGATGCCGATTGCACCGATAACATGGGTACCGATCGCGTCGCGACTAGCAAAAACTAGGCAGCCGTGGCCTCATCCTGCTAGCATGCGATACACCACCAGACAAAAGCACACGATCTATGCGCGGAGTGGTTCTATTGGCAAGAGCGTCAAGCGCGTTTGTCAAAGCGCCGAAACCACGTCGTTTGGCGTTTGCAAGTCATCTTGACAAAGTCGACGATGGTCATACTGTCGAATCCTTCAAATGGAGAACCGACAGGTATGGCTAGAAACAATCATAGACAACTGTGGTGATCAGAGGTATGCCCGAATGGCGTAACAAAAACACAACGTTCTCGGTCGCCACCGACAGTGACGACCATTCACTCTGCCGATTGCAGTTTGGGAAGGTACTTCCAAAGAAGTACGAACCAAATTTTATCGGATGGATCACGTGTGACGAGGACAATTTCCATAAATTTAGACCATGCTAAAGGTGAACAAACTCCTCCCTGTCCATGATGGAACGCGCTACAAAAGGTGAACAAACTCCTCCCTGTCCATGATGGAACGCGCTACAAAAGGTGACCAAATTTTATCGGATGGATCACGTGTGACGAGGACGATCTCCTTAAATTTAGACCATGCTAAAGGTAAACAAACTCCTCCCTGTCCATGTCGGTTAAGCACCAATTCCAAAATATGCACGGCTTGCATTACCGCAAGGGGTCAGCGCACATGATCAAGCACCAGAGACAACCCACTTTTCAATACGTGCACGACATGCACAAAAACCTAATCCACTAAGTGTTGGTGCGTCAATCATGACACCCAGTTACGAATAAGTTGGAAAGTCGAATGATCACAACGGTTTTGTGACATTTGAACAAGCTGACGATGTCAGTTGATGTCTTAGACAAAAACGACGACACTATTTCACCAAACAAGTAGTCTGGTGGGCGCAGGACGTGTGTCACGATAGTAGCACGTCCCATTGCGCTACAATGTTCAAAGACAAATGTGATCATTTCTTGACTGTGTCCGTGTGATGACTATGTCATGAGATGTGACCTGATCTGTTAGCACGCCGACTTTAATCCTCGAGGATTGCCATCGTGCCGCCTGTACACATTGTGTACTGGATGCATCAGTACCTTTTGGGGGTTCTCTGCATCATCAGTCATGGCCGATGCAAACATCGGTCCGTGGTGGAACGTGTCAAGGATGATACACTTGGATAAATTTCCAATGGTGAAACCATTAACACCCTCTCACTCGGTGAGTGATGGATACAAATCGGGGTACCCGACCGGTACCGACGATAAAAAGGTATATGAGTGTACTCACAACCCTGTTCAGGAGGCAATGATTATTGTCAATGAAGTTTGTTATTGCGCCACAGAGGGACGGAGAATCTTCGATGGGTCCTCCACGATTTGAGACGCCACAGTGCGGTGGTCGAAGATCGCAAGAGTCAAGTCTGGCGTATGACAAGATTGACCGAAAGTCAAAAGTGAACAAACTTGAAGACGACACCTTCAGTCTATCACCACTCGGTGAGTGAACATGTCATGGATATTGATAGACAAAAATACATGAACCGACATCGATGACATAAATTTATCCACGGTTCGGAGAAAATCCATTTCAGAGAAAATGAGCGACACTCATTTTCTACTTGATGGTACTCCAGAGAACTATGACGATCTCATAGATTGCTACAAACCAACTACGACATAGTTGGGATCACGTCAAGGTCTAGGTTTTGTGATCAAAGCTTATGACCGTGGAGACGATCTATAAGCCGGCAGCTTTATGCTAACAGTGTGTTAGCACCTACATCTTGGTGGTCTGACGGAGTCATAATCAACACAGAGGTAAAATGATGACCAGTGTGTCAAAAAGGTTGATGTAAAGGGACTCTTCAAGATGGACCTTGAGAAACGATATTTCTCATCAGATTCTTTTGATGTTTTGAGAAACGTCTCAAAGTTGAGGCCATCGTGACACGGTACACTAGTTGTGTACGTCACGCTCTTCAAACATCATGCAGATGGATTCCGGTCATACCAAGGCATGGTGTAGCACCGGCTATCCAATTTGTTGGCACAGAACCAATCCCCAAGAGAGATCATAATGACTACGGTGTAGTCAAACCATGCTTCACTGATCCGAAAGGTCGTGGTGAAGCGACTCAGGCCCCTTGGTATCGGGGATGGTTCAATTGAAGTACATTGCCGAACGCAAGTACAATATGATTTTGGATGTCGCTGCGGTGGTATCCACAATGGTGGATGTTTGCCGGGATGTCTTCGATGAGGGCGATCCCCTCCACGAGTGTCTTGGATGAGGCATATGGAAAACACCCTATTGAGTGGAGATACTCAATGTACACAATAGAAGACATTGAAGCAACACGGATTGTTACAACTTGGCAAACACAATCCATTGACGGATTCTCGAATGGAACCCTTGGACGCGGTTACATAATCGTAAAAAGATTTAGGAACTAGTTGTTCTAGGATCACCAGATGTGATTCGGAAGTGTTCGATCACAATCACATGGAATTTACACCCGAAAGGTGTTCTTCCAACGTGTACCGCACTGATTGTGATCATGGTACACCCGTTGGGTGAATACCATACGATGAACACTTTGTTCGTGGATTGAATCCATGGTCGTTGAGATCGGTTATCTCAACTAACCTAGTTAAAAGCAGTGTGCTTTTGGCAGGGACGTGAGCGGCAGCCTACGGTACCCATTTCAGACAGAAATAAGGGGATGATGGTTGAAACCAAGATCATCTAGGTTGGAGCATTGTCGTGTCTAATGACGATGTTGACGACAATTACGTGTGCCAGACGACCAATGCCGTCTCCTTCAAAGATGAGTGCAATCTTTGAAAGGAAAAAAAAGTGTGCTCAGCAACCATGTCTTAGGGCCTTGGTGCCTCCCAATCCTAAGATAAAGCTGGCATGCAAGTTGCATGGGCTTGGTGGAGCTTGGTTGAGTTCAGCCAACCAATCCACGGGTGCTGAAAGGGGTCAGGTAGACCTACGCGTGGTCATGAACACGTGGTTACAAACTGAGAGGACTGATGTCCAGATCTCGGATTGCACTTATTGACAATGTTGCGGGGAGGTACCACCTTGGCAACAACCCCTTGGAAGAGATCATGTCCGAATGACGTGGGAAGTGTTGTGTGGACCTGGACAGTTTTCGCGGGGACGCCCGGTTGATTGGTCGCAGGGACGCTCCTTGCAAAGGGGGAGGAGGCGTCACCACAACTGCTTGCTGAACAACGTACCACACGAAATGTGGGAAAATTCATCCTATGTATTCTCTTCCAAACTGGCAAGATGTTGTGACAATGTATGTCCCAAAAGGCATCGACTATGCCATTGATACACACGTGTGATGAGCCTTCGGTGAAGACTCACCAACACTTGTGAAGAACGTACAAGGATTGTACGT
>SZWC01000525.1:299844-334744 GCA_023375785.1 Penium margaritaceum
GGCTACGCAGCCCCAGACGCGAGCCGGGCGGAGGTCAGCACGCCGACCGCACCAGTGCTGATAGGGCGTGGACTGGCGGGGAAGGGGACCGTGGGGAACCCGGTTCCAGACCCAGGTCATGTAGGCCATGGCCTCAATGTAGAAGCCATCGGAGAGACTGGACTCGACTCGCATGGTGCGGACGGCGTCGGCCATGGTACGGTTCCACCGCTCGGAGACGCCGTTCTGGGTGGGTGTGTAGGGCGCAGACGTCTCATGGTGGATACCACGGGAGGCGAGAAAAGTCGTGGCCTCACCCAGGTACTCACCACCGCGATCGGAGTGAAAGCGATGAAGGGGGCGGCCACACTCGCGCTCCGCAAGGACAAGCCAGTCCTGAATGGTTCGGGCGACATTGCTCTTCTGCCGAAGGCATAAGACCCAACGGTAGCGAGAGTAGTCGTCCGTCAAAGTGAGGACATAGCGGCCATGCTCACCGACGGACTCGGTGGGGAGAGGGCCCATGATGTCCGAGTGGACAAGGTCAAGGGGGGCGGATGCCCGTGAGGAAGAGAGGGGGTACGTGGACCGGTGCATCTTCCCCTGAGCGCTGTCAATGCACTCAGTGGGGCATGGGAGAGGGAAGGTCTCCGGATCAAGTCCCTTGGTTGGCTGGGTGCGGAGCATGCTCTCTACTGTGGCAGAGTGGACGTGGCAAAGGCGGCGGTGGAAGAGGCGGGTGTGCTGAGGAGAAAGCGTGCTAGTAACGAACACATGACCGGTCGCAGCCGACGGGGAGGAGACGGGAGGGGAGGAAGAGAGGCGGGGAACGTGCCACAAGTTGCCACAGGCGGTGGCGTGCAGTACGACAAGACCCGACGGACGCAACGACAGAGTGCCGACACCACGTGAGTGCACAACGTCCATGCTCATGCGGTCAAGGGCAGTCACGGACAAGAGGCTAAGCTCGAGACCAGGGACAAAGAGAACATCGGTCAAAAAGACGTCACCGGCCGGACCACGGAAACGAACGACTCCTACCTCACGGACAGGCAACACTTGTCCGGAGCCCGTCCGGACCCCGGAGACATCGCCGACGGGACCGAGCATACTGAAGGCCTCGCGAGAGGCCGTCATGTGATGCGTGGCCCTGAAGTCGATGATCCAGGTCTCAGCAGGGTCCTGGACAGGGGTCGCCAGATCAGTCACGGTCACATGGCAGCAAGCGAGGGACGCGGACACGGTGGAAGGAGGAGCAAAGCGAGACTGCCAGTCGTCAAGCCATCCAATGTCGTCAAGGAGTGGGTTGGATGAGATCACGGGAGACGACGAGACAGACGAGGAAACGGGACACGACCGTAGCTCAGTCTCAGTCATGCAGGGATGGGCCGGAGGGCAAGAGGTGACGCAACTCGCACTTCCCTGGGGCGGAGGGCGAGGGAGGCCAAGCCACAGCACGATGAACTGCTCCAGCTGACGCTCTCGGGATGACGGCCCAGGAGTGTAGAAAGAATGCGTAGTGACGGCACCGGAGCCCGGGTAGTAGGGTGACTGAGCCGGCGAAGGAAGCGGAGGTGCCGACGGCTGAGGGTAGTACTGCTGCGGCGTGGGTGGCTACACGACAGGCGGAGCTGTCGGAGTGGCAGAGGTGCTGGACGAGGTCGGAGTGGTAGGACCAGTAGCAGCGACGGCGGCAAAGGCGAGGCGGCACTCCCGCTGGCGTCGCATGGTGGCGATGACGCGGGCCTCGTCCGTCGGGAGAGGGCACGTGTACCACTCGTGCCTAGGCTGGCCACAGTTGTGGCAGACCGAGCCACTACCGCTGGGACCGGTCGATGACTGCTGCTGTTGCTATTGCGATGGATCCTTGCCCTTCTTGTTCCGGCTTTTCTTCTTCTTCCCTGAGGGCGATGGGGTAGCTGCGACTGGGGAGGCAACGGCCACGGAGGCACTGGCGGGGGCGGCGACGGCAGGGGATGCAAGGTCCTCCGTGCGATGGAGTTGGGACTCCTGGCGAGCTTCCTCAATGCAAAGAAAAAGATCATATGCCCAGGGTATGAGAGTGTCCTGGGCCTCCATGGTGGTGAGGACGTCCTGAGGGTAGTGGATGAAGACGTCCGCGTATGCGCTGGTGGCGCCGCGCTTGATGGTGAGGAGCGAGGAAAGAGGGGGTGGAGCCGACTTGCCGAGTCGACGGAGGATGTCCGCCGCTCGCTGTTAGTAGGCGGTGACCGTCTCGGCCTCCCCCATGTGTAGGGAGTTGAACTCCCGGAGCAGACGGCTGATCTCAGCGTCGCTGGATAGGCGATGGGGTCTGGTGAGGGCGTGCCAGGCGGCTGCCGGGTCTGGGATGGCGCCAGCGGTGAAGTCGCCGAGGAAGGGCTCCAGGGCAAGGAGGGAAGCTGGAGGGGCAACTGGTACGAGGGCGCGGACGGCGCGACCAGCGTCATATAGCTGGTCGGCTTGGGTGGAGTCGTAAGGGAGGGTGTAGTAGGCCCACAGACCCTCACCCTGCGCCCAGATCCGGATGCTGAGCTCCCAGCTTCGGAACTGCTCGCCAGCCTGAAGCGGCGGTGGCGGCGTCTCAAAGTCCTTTTGCCTACGGCCGGCACCCAGAGTGGTGCCAAGGACGGAGGTCACTGTCTGGCGTTGGCGCTGAGTCTACTACTGCGTTAAGTAGTACGTGGCGGCGGATAGAGCAAGGCTAGCGTGCCCTGGAGGGATGAAAGATGGCAGCGCGCTGGTGGCGGTTTGGGAGGCGACTGGCTGTAGCGCCGCAAGCTGCTGTGTCAAGGCGGCGAGTTGTTGCTGAAGAGCAGCAAGTGGGTCAGGGGTGCCGCCAACATTACCAATGGGCTGTAGCTGCTGCTGTAGGGGCGGCGGCTGCTGCTGCTGTAGCGGCGGTGGCTGCTGCTGTATGGGCGGCGGCTGCTGCTGCTGCAGCGGTGGCGGCTGCTGCTGTAGAGGAGGCGGCTGCTGCTGCTGCAGCGGCGGTGGCTGCTGTTGTATGGGCGGCGGCTGCTGCTGCTACAGCGGCGGCGGCTGCTGTTGTAGAGGCGGTGGCTGCTACTGCTGCAATGGCGGTGGCTGCTGCTGCTGGTGCGGCGGCGACAGCTGCTGTTGCCGTGGCGGCGGCGGTTGCTCCTGTTGCGGCGGCGGCGGCAGCTGCTGCTCCTGCGGCAGCGGCGACTGCTACTGCTACAGCGGCGGCGGGTGCTACTGCTGCTGCTGCTGCTGCTGCAGTTATCGCTGCAAGAAAGGAGGTGTAGGGGTCCCCCCATCAGAGGAGGACCCCTCCTCGCCGGGACTACCAGCCATGCCTTGGTGTCTGTGTTCTTCTTCTTTTGTTTTTGTCTTTGTGTTGCTGATTTCAGTAGGAGGTTGGGGGAGTGGGGAGTCTACCCACTCCTCTGGCCTTCCCCCTTTCCCCTTTTCCCCCTCTTCTCACCCTCCTTTTTTTGTTGATGACGTCAGCAGTGACGTCAGCAGAGGGGTACTGACGTCAGCAGCGGTGAATGTTGGAGCCGCCGCTACTTCTGTTGGTGCTGATGCTGCTGCAGTCGCTGCTGCTGTTGTTGCTGTTGCTGCTGCTGCTGCTGCTGCTACAGCTGCTACTGCTGCTGCTACTGCTGCTGCTACTGCTGCTGCAGCTGTTTGCTGCTGCTGTTTCTGCTGCTGTTGCGGGTGCTACAGCTGCTGCTATTGTTGCTGATGCTGTTGAAGTTGCAGCTGCAGCTGCTAGTGCTGCGAGCTGCAGCAGTTGTTGTGGCTCCTGCTGCTGCAACAGCTCGCTGCTGCAGCTCGCTGCTGCTACTGAGTGCTGCTCCAGCTGCTGCGTGCTGCAGCAGCTTCTCGCTGCAGCTGCAGGCTGCTGCAGGGAACTGCGAGGGTGGGGGAATTTGTTGGTTGTCTTTTTTGTTTTCTCTTGTCACAGCGGGGAGCAGCCTGCTGTGTGCTGCGAGCAGCGGGCTGCTGCTCGCCTAGCAGCAGCGAGCTGCTGCTCGCTGGCAGCAGCGGGCTGCTGCTCGCTACTCGCTCGCTGCGAGCAGCGGGCAGCAGCAGCCGCGGCTGGCAGTTCCCAGCTGCTGCTCGCTGCTGCTGCTGCTGCAGCTGGCGGTGCCGCCAACGTTACCGCTGGGTTGCTGCTGCTGCTGCCGCTGCTGTAGGGGCGGTGGCTGCTGCTGCTGCAGCGGCGGTGGCTGCTACTATATGGGCGGTGGCTGCTGTTGCTGCAGCGGCGGCGGCTGCTGCTGTAGAGGCGGCGGCTGCTGCTGCTGCAATGGCGGCGGCTCTTGCTGCTGAGGCGACGGCGGCTGCTGGTGCTGCTGATTTGGCTGCTGCTGGTGCGGCGGCGGTAGCTGCTGTTGCCGTGGCGGCGGCGGTTGCTCGTGCTGCGGCGACGGCGGCAGCTGCTGCTCCTGCGACGGCGGCGGCTGCTATTGCTGCAGCGGCGGTGGGTGCTGCTGCTGCTGCTGCTGCAGCAATCCTCGCAAGAAAGGAGGGGTAGGGGTCCCCCCATCAGAGGAGGACCCCTCCTCGCCGGGACTATCAGCCATGACTTAGTGTCCCTTGTTTTCTTTTGTCTTTGTGTTGCTGATTGTCAGCAGGAGGTTGGGGGAGTGGGGAGTCTATCCACCCCTTTGGCCTTCCCCCTTTCCTTTTCCCCCTCTTCTCCTTTTTTTGTGTTGGTGACCTCAGTAGTGACATCAGCTGTGACGTCAGAAGAGGGGTGCTGACGTCAGCAGCGGCGAATGTTGGGGCCGCCGCTGCTGCTGTTGGTGCTAATGCTGCTGCAGCCGCTGCTGCTGCTACTGCTGCTGCTGCTGCAGCTGCTGCTGGTACTGTTGTTGTTGCTGCTGCTGCTGCTGCTGTTGCTGCTTGCTGCTGCTGCTGCTGCTACGGTTGCTGCAGCTGCTGCAACTGTTGCTGTTGCTGCTGCAGTTGCAGCTGTAGCTGCTGGTGCTGCGAGCTGCAGCAGCTGCTGTGGCTGCTGCAGCTCGCTGCTGCTGCTGAGCGCTGCTGCAGCTGCTGCGTGCTGAAGCAGCTGCTCGCTACAGCTGTAGGCGGCTACAGCGAGGTGCGGGAGTGGGGGATATTTTTTTTGCCCTTTTTTCGTTTTTCTTTTTCCTTGTCACAGCGGGCAGCAGCCCGCTGTCTGCTGTGAGCAGTGGGCTGCTGCTTGCCTGGCAGCAGCGAGCTGCTACTCGCTGGCAGCAGCGGGCTACTGCTCGCTGCTCGCTCGCTGCGAGCAGCGAGCAGCAGCATCCGCGGCTGGCAGCTGCCAGCTGCTGCTCGCTGCTGCTGCTACTGCAGCTGGCGGTTGCTGCAGCTCGCTGCAATAGCTGCTGCAGCCCGCTGCTGCTGCTGCACGCTGCTGTAGCTGCTGTGTGCTGCGGTTGCTGCCTGCTGCCGCTACGGGCTACTGCTGCGGGTTGCTGCTGCTGCTGCACGCTGCTGCTGTTGCTGCGAGCTGCTGCTACTACGGGCTGCTGCTGCTGCTGCTACGAGTTGCTGTGGCTTCGGGCTGCTGCAAGCTGCTGCTTCTGCCTGCTGCTGCAGGTGGTGCCAGTCACTACACCTGGGTGACGTTGCCACTTGCGTCGTCGTCCACAAACGTCAGACGCTACCTGCCGCTCACCTCCTCGCGTCACACGTGGGGGTCAGTGCTGCCGAAAAAATTTCGGCAGCATTTCCCCTGGCCCAGTGGTCGTGGGAAAAATTCTGACGCCGCCACCAGGAGGGTCAATGCTGTCGGAAAAAATCCGGCAGCATTTCCCTTGCACTGGCGCGTATGGGGGTCCGCCGACGTTGTCTGGCACCTGTTCGCTAGACTCTGCTGCTGCTGCTACGCTCTGGCTCTGATACCAAAATGGAAAAATCTATGCAGCAGGTTGGGGCAACAGCGTTGTTGATGCAGCGTGCGGGCTTCCACGCTCGTTGCTTAAGTCAGCTGCCCCCTCAGTCTGCTGCTCTAGAGTCTAAGTCTGGAAGCTTTGGGTTTGTTACTTAGAAACGCACCCGCAAAAGTTAGCGCCAGAAAGTAGCTGAAAACTGATAGTAACTGATTAGGAATGAAGAATGAACAACAATGGGAGACCCCTCCAAGTTCTAGGCCCCCCCCACTAGTCTAGAAGTTGTTACTCAACTAACCAGCCAATCAGAAAATAGCTGTGGACCTATTTTCTGGCAGGCAGGGTTTTCTCGGTGAGCCCTGCCAGACGCCCGACAGCCCAAAACCCGGGCGTCGTCCGTTTTGCCTGAAAACTGGACCATACCATAATACCNGCTTCCACGCTCGTTGCTTAAGTCAGCTGCCCCCTCAGTCTGCTGCTCTAGAGTCTAAGTCTGGAAGCTCTGGGTTTGTTACTCAGAAACGCGCGCGCCAGAGTTAGCGCCAGAAAGCAGCTGAAAACTGATAGTAACTGATTAGGAATGAAGAATGAACAACAATGGGAGACCCCTCCAAGTTCTAGGCCCCCCCCACTAGTGTAGAAGTTGTTACTCAACTAACCAGCCAATCAGAAAATAGCTGTGGACCTATTTTCTGGCAGGCAGGGTTTTCTCGGTGAGCCCTGCCAGACGCCCGACAGCCCAAAACCCGGGCGTCGTCCGTTTTTCCTGAAAACTGGACCATACCATAATACCAACGCTGCGAACGCAGTCGTGCGGTCAGAATCATCTAGAAAAATAGTAGCAAAGAGTTATGGCTGCCCGAACCCAGGCAGTGCCTACGGTGGTCTGTGACGCCGAACAGGACCAAGCAGCACGCAACACGGACCCTAGGCAGAGCATGACGACGCAGACGCGACAGGACGTGCTGGACGCATGCAGACAGCACTTTGCGGTGGCGGTGACCGCCGGCGGCACTACTGCCGAGGAGGCCTGCCGATGGAGCTGAGCACGTCGCCGGAGAGAGGAGGCTCCAGCGAACTGCGAGAAGACCTCCGCGTGCGTCGGCTCCACCGGATGACGCTCCGTCAGTGTCGAGTCTCGTCGTCAGTCATCTGCACGCCGATGTACACAAGCCGGGAGGACACAACAGAGCACAATGAGGGATGCGTAAAAACCAACATGCGGGTCTTAACCCACCGAGAAAACTCTCCTAGCTCCCGACAAGCCCACAGGGCGACCAGAACGCATCGACCGCGTCTCGCCGGCGCTGTCGTACGTGCTGGAGAAGTCTCGGTGCAGTCCGGAGGCCCGTCGTGTCGTCACGCCCTCCTCTACCATATACCTCAAATGTGGGTTTATCGGTAAACTAGCGGTGTCGGTCGTGACGGGTGGAAGCCACACAAACCAACACTCCCCCTGGCTGACATAGCCGTCCACGCCAGAACGAATGAACGAAGGCATGGGACAACAATGTATGGCAAGCCATAATATTCATGAGTGCACTCACACACACACACACACATACACAGACATCTGCTATCCATCTAGGGTCTCCCTGCACACTGGCACAACCCACCAAGTGTCTGGGTCTCGACCATGAGAGGAGTGATGCGCACGCACACAAACCAGTGTAATGCACATCATACACATGTCACAGGACAAGATGGTCTCCTCGTGACACTGACGGTACTTGGGCTCAGGTCTCGAGCGCTACGAGCAATCCAACATAATAGTATCATCATCCAAACGCAGGATCATGGGAGATCTCCTCGTAACACGGGTGCAACGCACCACGTGTCCGGGTCTCGACCAACAGCACGCATGCACATGCCACACACTGTATAGCCACACACAAAGACACACGATCACATGGTCTCCTCGTGACATTGGTACAACGCACCAAGTGTCCGGGTCTCGACCAACAGGGTGCTACCATCTACATGCAGCTGTGTAGACACGTAGCATGAGCCACATGCAGGATGCTGTAGATTCTCACAACAGAGCATGGACCTCGCCATGCATCTCCCATGACGTCGCGTCAGGTCGAGGTCCACACAACACTCCCCCTGGGCAGATGAACCTGGCAGCGATGTCCTCGATGGAGATGCTGATGCCGTAGCTGAACATATCCTAGGCGATGAGTGATGTGGTGTATCCATCATGCAGGGATAGCTCCCCCTGTCACCTGCGAGTTGACTCCCTCCCTCAAAGACGAAGTGGTGTCTCCGGCTACGACTCCTCACGTCGCAGCTGCATCATCTAGGGTGTACCAGTTCTCGCGTGACTGCCAAGGGTCCCAACTCACAGTCTCTCCTGTCTCCGCTCTGCCGCAATGCATCTGTGTACGCCGGAGGAAAGGAATGGGCGAGTAGCACGCATGCGTGGATGAAGTGGCGGAGCTGGCCTCCGATACGGGATAGCACACCCTGAGGTACAAGGGTGTACTGCCAGAGGAGGAGGGCTGGAGCGACGAACCGGGTCACCACTCATGGACGAAGGTGAAGATGGAGGAGTAGCTGACTTGGGTGGATGAAGGTGAGTGATGGCAGCCGCACAAGGAGGAACGATGACGGAGTCGACAAGAGCGACGATGGAGGAAAATGAAGGCACGCTCAGCTCTCCTATGGTAGTGTCTCTGTCAAATGTCATCTCTCATAGCTGCTACAAGATCCTCCCTAAGTATGGATGTGCCAAATGCTGGTGGCGGAAGGCTCGTGCCGATAGTAGTGATACTCCCCTCCTCTGAGAATCGCTCACGTGCTGCCATCATCTCCCGTTGCAGCATCACTACACGCTCCTGCAGGTCGGCGTAATCTGCCTCAGACATATGGAGGCGGCCCACATCTGCCTCGCATAGCATGAACTCTGCCTCACTGAATGCTGCAGATGCAGACTGTAGAACTCGCGAGTACAGCTCTATCTACATCTCTTGTGCTGAAGACGATGGAGCCGGTGCTGTTGCATCCTCCTGGGGATCAACCAAACTCGCAATGTACTGAAATGCTGCATCATCGGATGCAGCTGCAGGTGTTGCATCCACATCACAGCTCGTGTCTGTCATGCGAGGAGTGAGTGGTCACGTGCCAAGAGAGAAGGAGAAGGAGGAGTCACCAGAGTCCGTGGAGTATGTGGAAATGTCGTCCGTGCAGGTACTACCACTCTCAGCGTCGATGTGATCAGCAGGGTTACCAAGAGATGAACACGCGAGGGCAGAGCTCAGCTCCTGCTCACGAGGTGACTCCATCCGCGAGGTCGGATCTGCTACACTGTCCTCAGCTGCTAGCGTAGTGGACACGACTGTGCAGGACTCGGGCTCGACGACTGGTCCAATGTCAGTCAAGGCAACAAGCAAGCGTAGCTGGCGCTCACGCATCGTCTCAACGAGAGGACTGGTCGCTGTCACCTGCTCAATGATGGAGTAAGGATCATCATCTGAATGCGTCATTTGTGTCGCTGCTCCACCATATGTACTGTAGCCCGTAGACTATGGGATCATGGGCGACTCCAGACGCTGAAGCCGGTCCTCAGGTAGCGCCGACGACAAGGTCGAGCCTACTGTGTCCGCAACAGCACATACCCCGGTGACATCGCACAGTAATGCTGCTCTCAAGAATGCCTCAACCTCTGAAAGACCAGCCGGTCCACTCTGCTCATGCACTGCGACCACTGCCAGGCTGGTGTGAGTCTCGTGCGCCAACGTCCGCGGAGATCCGTGTGGGGCATCCCGATCTGCACGAGACTCTTGGCCACCGCCAGGCCGCTACCGGTCGGAGTCGCGAGTGGCACCACCAAGGCACACGGGACCTACACTCCTCCTGATGCAACCTGCTGCTACAGAATGTCCGGCTGCTGCCCCAGCCTAGATGTCGACGTCAATGACATGCACGTCCCAAGTACCCCAACATCCGCCGAACTGGTGTGAGTCTGCTGCACACTCTCCCCCAAAATTATGGTAGATGCATCTCGATCGGTACGAGACTCCTGTGCCACCCCTGGGCCTCCACCGGTCGGAGTCGCGAGTGGCACTGTTCAAGGACGTTGTGCCTGCGCTCCTCCTGATGTCGCCTGCTGTTGTGGAAGATCTGGATCCAACCTGGACGATGAAAGGCAACTCTCCACCATGAACGCCATGTCGGGGTCAGACTCCACGCCATGTGCTGTCACCGTATCATCTGAGTCTGCCTGAGCTGATGCTCGGGCAGCACGGCCCGACACGAGTGCGGATCCTGTCGCTACTGTCACATCACACAATGTGCGGTGACCATACTCCCCCTCGACAGGTACAGCAACGGAGGCCGAGGAGGTGGAGGATGTATCAACACCGGCGCGAGCACGCCGTGCGGAGCGCTCATGCCAACGTCGTGGGATAACTCGACTGGAACGATTGCATGAAGACATGTCATCCCGAGGTGGCGTCGTGGTCGCAGAGTGGAGTATCGAAAGGATGGTGGCAGCCTAGGACTCGCTGGTGAGTGAAGCTGAAGGAACACCATTGGATGAGGAAGGAGGAGAGGATGGAGGAGATGTGATCGAATAGGCCGTCAACAAACGAGTAGCAGAAGCACGCTCAGTGACGACGAGGTCACAAAGCCGCTGCGCTGTCTGCCGGAGGCCGTGGATCTCGGCGAATATGCTCGCTAGAGGTCCAGCTAGGGGATCTACCAACGCCGGCAGATCCGTTTGCTGTGGAGAACGCAGGCTCGGACGAGGCTGTTGCCAAGGTGGATGCCAGCCGTGAGGGCGCGTCCAACAGCGACGCCAACCATGACGTCCATCACCACAGTAGTAACAGGCGAACGCACAGGGCGCCTGCTCAGATGTCCGCGCACTCATCTCGTGCATCGGACGATGGATGGGTACCGAGGGCATCTACTCCCGATGGTAAACACCAAGCCACGGGAAAGAATGAGGCCAGTAGGTACTGTCACTCCTGGAGGTCACGGCGTCCGGGTCAGCAAACGTGACCAGACGAGACGAGCTGCACCACCACAGCACGTCTGGAGACTACAGTCTGACTAACTGCGGCCACTAATGCTGTTGCCACCAATAGAGCAAAGAGTGCTCCAAGACGAGAAGGGGTGGCGGCTGCAGGAGTGGCGGCTGCTCCAAGCGGTAGACGACCCAGCCCTCGGAGATGGTAAGACTTGAATCCGCCGTCGATCCTACGAGGTGAAGTACGCGCACCAATCCGTGGGCCCCAGGAAGACGCCAGTCCAGGACGCGTCTCGAAACGGAGATCGTCGTCGACGACAGTCTGCTGTCGGCTGAGAAGGCGAAACTGCAAGCTTTCGCGTAGCCACCGCACTATGTAGTCGACGACACTCCACCGCCTGATGCTGCTATTGCGGCTATGAAGGCTACTGTTGCTTTGACGGTAGTATTTGGACAGTTCTCCCTTGTTTTTGCTTTTTTTTAGTTTTTTCCTTGCCCACAGCCAACCCCCCCTTTTTTTTGCCCTCAACCGCCACCTTTTTACTCTTTATCTCGCTCTCTCCCAACCCCCATCCATTTTTTTTCAGGCTTCTCGTCGCTTTGTTTTGTTTTGTTCCTCTCACCCTGGGTTTGCCCGTCACCCGGTTCTGGATTGCCCTCCAGAATGGGGGCAGGTCAGGATGGAGGGGGGATTAAAAAAAAGCAAGGGGCGATTTCAGATCCCCCCCCCTCACTCCTTGCTCGCTCACCAAAAAAAAGCGAGCAAGCGAGCGAGTGAGCAAGTGAGTGGGGAGAGGAGAGGGCGGGGGGTCCGCCCCTCCCTCCGTCCGTCGGCCGATGGGGCCGACGGAGCCGACGGCCCCCTCTGAGGGGCCCCTCGGAGGGGCTCGACAGGGCCCTCCGAGGGCCCCCTCGAGGAGGGGGGGGGAGGGGGAGAACGGGGCCGACGGGTCCCCTCCTTGGAGAGGCCCCCTGATGGGGTCGAGGGGGCCCCTCCGAGGGGACGGGGGTCCTCACAGGAGGGCTGCAAGGCCCTCCTGCAGCAGCAGCTGTAGCAGCGGCTGCAGTTGCTGCGGTTGCTGCTGCTGCTGCAGCTTCCGCCGCTGCTGCTGCTGCTACTCTGCGCAGCAGCAGCAGCTGCTGCTGCTCGATGCTGCCGCCGCTGCTACTGCTGCTTCCGCTGCTGCTGCTGCTGCTAAACTGTGCAGCAGCTACTGCTGCTGCTGCTGCTTGCTGCTCCCGCCGCTGCTACTTGCTGCTGCACGCTGCTGCTGCTGCTGCCGCTGTTGCAGTGGCTGCTGCTACTGCTGCTATGTGCTGCTGCTAGTGACGCCGCTGCTGCACCGGCTGATGCGCTGCTACAGCTGCTCTTGCTGTTGCTGCTACACCGCAACTGCACTGGCTACTGCTGCTGCCGCCGCTGCTATAGAGGGTGCTGTTGCCGCTGCTTTTGCTGTTGTTGCCGAAGTCGCTAGTGCTGCTGTGTGCGGCTCACCGCCCCGGTGGCGTTCACGTGCAGTCGCTTCGCGCTCCCTCACGCTGCTGCCGGTGTGGCGCCACGTGGCGCATTCTCTTCGCGTTCCGTCCACTACTGCTGCTTCTCCTGCTCACACGCCCCCCTGTGCTCTGATACCAAATTGGAAATAATTTTTAGGGCATGCAGGCCCAAGCAAAAACGAACATGAGCTCTGTGTGTGAGTGCGATGCAAGACGGCAAGAATTTGGCTAAGTCTGGAACGCTGAATATAAAGAACAAGGAGAGAGTACAAATGAGCCCCTAGCGGGCTGAAGTAGGGGCGTCGACAGCTAGCCGCACCGGGCCTCGTCACTTCCGTTGAGCCCAAACGAGTCAGCAGGGAGAACACACTGCGTACACCACGATAACAATAATGGTGGTCTCCTCGAGGCACCGGAACAGCTCTCCAAGTGCCCAGGTCTTGACCGCTGAGAAAATTAACGCAGTGCCAGAAAATCTCAGAATCAACGTCCAGACATCACACACGGCTTTCCGAACATCGGAAGCGCTAGTATAGCCACCCGGTCTCCTCGTCGCACCGGTATAGTCCACCGGGTGCGCGGGTCTCAACCCACCGTGAAAACTCTCCTAGCTCTTGACAAGCCCACAGGGCTACCAGAACGCATCGACCGCGTCTCGCCGGCGCTGTCGTACGTGCTGGAGAAGTCTCGGTGCAGTCCGGAGGCCCGTCGTGTCGTCACGCCCTCCTCTACCATATACCCCGAATGTGGGTATATAGGTAAACTAGCGGTGTCGGTCGTGACGGGTGGAAGCCACACAAACCAACACCAACTGGCTGGACAGTGTCGCCACGTCACTAGCAGCAAGTTCAGGAAGCTTCCTAGTAGTTTCTCATAGTATCAGAGTAGCAAGACCTCTCTCGCCGAGCTGCGCCGTAGAGATGCAGCACCGGCAGCAATAGTGAGAGTCACCCCCGTCGCTGTATCCTGGGACGCGTTCCAACCGTTTGGAGCAGCGACATCACCACAAAACTCCCACCACCACACCGGGTGAGCTGCAACAGTTTCCAGCTTCAGCAGCCATGCCGAGCAGTAGTAGTAGCACTAGGAGGCAGCATCAGCCGTGTCTGGCTGCCAATCTCTTTAAAAAAGAAGGGAAAATCAGCTCGCAGCAGCTTGCGACAACGACTGCGAGCAGTGGCAGCGCGTAGCGGGGGCAGAAGCTCGCAGCAGCCGGGGCGTGAGCAGTCGCGGGCAGCATTAGCAGCGCAGCAGCGGCAACAAAAGCAGCAGCAGCAACAGAGCAGCAGTGGCGGCGGCCACAGCAGTGGCAGCAAGCACTGCTGCTGCAAAGCACTATTGCGCAGCACTGCTGTGCAGTTGCGAAGAAGCTACGTAGTACTGCGTAGGGTTGCGCATGCCTACGTAGGGCTGCATAGAGCTGCGCAGCGCAGGGGGTCACGCGGTCACCCCCACCAAGGAGTCTGTGTGACTAAAAGAAAAAAAGCCGGCGTAAAATATGCCAGCGTAAAAAATGCTATCGTCTTCTCGCTAGCGTAAAAAACACAGACATCACTATTCGTTGGACGGAGTTGTAATACGTCCATCGTTTCGGTCGATAGATCAGCGGTGTCCATAGTTGAAAACGAACTGCACGCGGTGTCCATTGTTGAACATGACGTCGTTACTCTTCACAATCTGCTGCCTCCGCGGGTCAAAGAGCCGGTACGCCTTGCTCCCGCTCTCGTACCTGACGAAGATGCACCAGCGATTCTGTGGGTCCAGCTTGCCCCGCCCCTCCCGTGCCTGCACAACAGCATGTGCAACGCAGCCAAATGTGTGGAGGTGAGCCACAGTTGGCTTCCTCCCGCTCCACACCTCTTATGGCGTCTTCCACACCTTGGACTCCGCGTCTTTTAGCGACTTCGTCGGCGTCAGATTCATGATGTACGCCGCTGTCCGTGCCGCCTCGTCCTAGTACCGCTGTGCGAGGCCGACATCACTCAACATGGACCGGACCATGTTGAGGATGGTGTGGTTCACCCTCTCGGTGACGCCGCTCTACTGCGGAGAGTGTGGCATAGTTTTCTGCCACGCGATTCCTTTGCTCTTCATCCATGCCGAGCAGTCCTCGTACTCGCCGCCGTTGTCGCTCCGGAACGCCTTCACCTTCAACTCCGTTTACCGCTCTACTACTGCCACGAACTCTTGCATGTATGACAGGACATCACTCTTCTTCTTGATGTTGTATATGTACAATTTGTGGCTGTGGCCGTCGATGAAGGTGACGAAGTAGCGCCCCCCACCAATGGAGGGCTCGAACGGTCCACACACATCTGTTTACACCACCTCCAACTTCGCCGATGCACGCATCCCTTTGCCATCAAACAGCTGCCGTGTCACCTTGCCGACCACACACGACTCACACACGGCATTCTTGGCTATATCGAGGCTCTTGACCTCAAGACCCTGTACCACTTCCTTCTTCACCATGTCCCTCACGGTTGAGAGAGCGATGCGACACAAGCGACCGTGCCACAGGTCCAGGCCCCCATCATCATTCTTCACGAGGTGAGCGATGTCGGACCCCGCCCGGCTGCCAAGGATCTTCTTACGGAGCAGGTACAAGTCGTCCTCTCACTTTTCTCGTGTGATCACCTCACCGTCCCCCTCCTTCTAGATGATAGCCTACTTCTTGTTGAAGAGCACCTCGAGCCCCTTGTCGTTAAGGCAGCTCACTGATAGCAGACTTGCCCCAAAGTTGGGCATGTGGAGCACGTCGTGAACTGTGCTCATAACAGCCTCCCCGTCCACATCCACCTCGATGCGAACGTTGCCTTCACCGGCAGCCAACTCTGTTTTGTCGTTGGCCACTGTCATGCGCTGCTCTGAGGCGCCATAGATGACGAATGCCGCCCGCTTGCATTGCGTGTGGCGGCCCGATCCGGAGTCAATCACGGTCACACCCGGATCAGTCAAGTCGGCGGACTGTTGCGCCATCAATGCGTGGTCGTCCTTCTTTCCAGTCTTCCCTGGCTGGTCCGACTTCCTGTTGGGGCAGTTGCGTGCATAGTGGCCTTCTTTTCCACACACGTAGCACTCCCCCTTCTTGTCACCTTTCTTGGTGCCCTGCTTGGCACCCTTCCCCTTCTTGCTTCCTCCTCCAACTTGAGGGCAGACGGCATAGGCAGAACTTGATGTCGCCCAACTCTCTCTCCCACCATGCCGCATCCATTCATTACGGACGTACTCAGCCACCTTTGGGTACTTCACCTCATCGGCGGACCAGCCGCCGACAACGGTGATCATGGGAATCCAACTGTCCGGCAAGGCCAGGAGGAGGATCATAGCTTGCAGCTGAGGGTCGACCTTCCACTCGGTGGCTATGCACTCAGCAGTAAGGGACTCGATCTGCTGCAGGATCTCCATGATGTTGTCGCCTTCGTTGGCTCGGAGGGTGATGAGCCTCTTGAACACGAAGAGCTGGTTAGCAAGGTTGGTGGACTGATAGATGGTGTAGAGTTTATTCCAGGCCTCCGCGGCCTCCGTGCATCCTTGAATGAGGGAGCGCTGCGTCGGAGCAAGCGCATACACCAACAAAGCAAGCGCCTTCTTGTTGCGCTTCTTGTACTTGTCCACTTCCTCCGGCGTTGCGGTATCCGGAGGAGCAGTTTCTTCACCCTTGACCAGCTCAAGAAGGCCCTTGTCATCGAGGAAGAACTCAAACTCCCACCTCCACAGGTGGAAGCCAAGCCCGTCAAACTTGGAGACGGCGCCGATGCTCTCTTGCTCGGTCGGTGCCATGGTGCACGGCGGTAGCGTAGTGGTAGAGCTAGGGTCCTTCTAGGCACGTGGGCCCATAACCCTTTGTTGGTACTAGTGGGTGTGGAGGCACCCTCAAGGATGCATAGCTCTCACTGGTACACACTGCCAATGTTTTGGGGAAGCCAATGGACACATTTGGTGAAGAGTGTGGAGCACAAGGATCACGGATAGGAGTGGGCAGAACACGTCGCATTCAATAGAACTGAATCAAAACAAGTTTTATTTTTGTTATCACAGTGTGATTACATCAGATCCTTATATCCTGTGATCTAAGCTTTCCAACGCATCCAAGCACGCCAAAATTGGAGCAGTAGAGCCCCTGCTATGGCCGTCGAAGTAACCCTTGGTGGAGCCACCCACCTTGCCTTGCACGCTAGGCCACGGGAGGCGCTTCGACGATGACCCGTCGAAGCGCCTTTCCTTGCCCAGAAGTCAAGGAGAAGTTCATCCTGGTCAAGGAGAGTCCTCTGATTGCTTCCTTTATGGCCCTGGTACATTTTAGGGTCGTTGGAGTTGAACTCGGATCACCGGCGGTGGATTATCCCGCCACCCATGGCGGGTACCAGATTCCACCCGCCAAACACCCGAACTTTGGGCCAGGCTAACTTTCTGAATACTCACTCAAATCGAGTGTTTGAAAGCTCGATATTGCATGAAAAAATCCAAGAAATCAAAATATAAATTCAGATCAGGTGTTTGACCACTCCCCAGTGGTCGAACCAGGGAACACAATCAACAGCACTCATAGCAAGGGGCACACCATGTCAACACAAAATGCTATTTTGGAGGCGCAGATGTCCCTACACATAGTGGCGGTACCCCTTGTGCTTTTGGGGTGTATTTCGATGAGTTATCATTGAGTTTGGTGATGGGGATTGATGTGGTTCGAAACTTGTCCGCGGACCGGCAGTTGGAATTTTGACTATCCGTGAGTAACAAGTTGTATTGTTTCGGACTCCGAGCCAGGATTTTTGCTAAGTTCCTCAATAACAACCTACAATACTGACATCTGGCGGATAATTTGCCAGAGCAACTCGGCGGTTCTTCGGGGCAAAAACACCAGATGTATTTTTGTTACTCGTTCCGGTGGATTTTTCACCGGCAGTCGAACCGCGGCCGACTCCCAGAGGCACCGTGCACAACCCAACTTTGGAAACCTATATCTCCCTCATTACTTGTCCAATTCTGGCAAAACAACTTCCACCGGATGCAGCAACTCGTCAAATTTCAGGAACCACAATCCAGTCTGGATTTTGAGCACTCCTCGGGTAGCTAGAGTCACATGTGAGGATGTTTCCCCCTCTAGCGGCTTGTTGACGCCTCTCGACGCCGCCTCGGGCATGTTGAGGGACAAAAGTATAACATGACACAGCATGAAACCACACAAACGGCAATGCACGATGGGACATGACAAAATGACACAATACAACAGAGGTAGGATCTGTCAAACGTAACGTGAGACGTGCACCCACTGTCCAGGAGCCACACATTTTTCGAGCAGACTCGCTCGGTACTCGGAACTACTGAGACATGGAATACAGATCCTGAGAATTTGAACTGCTTCTTTTCCACTCTAACAGTTGCATTGCTCATCTTCTTCATCATTGTCCTCCTCTCCACCATCCAAATCCTCTGTCTACTCCTCCTCCCTCTCCTGCCTCCTTGTACACTCCTTATCTCTCAGCCGCTTCCTACAATACAGCTTCATGTGTCCAGGTTGCTTGCAGTACTGGCACTTGCGTACAAACTGAGGTTTGACATGCTTGTTGTTGGAGTTTCTACAGGGTGGAGATGGCGATGTTTGATTCTGCTTAGGTGTAGGAGTTGATGTTATGGCAGAATTGTATGATGTCGGATGGGACACGAGGGTAATACAAGCTACTGGGTATGTTGGATAGGAAAAGAGACGTATCTTTTCCTTTGCAAGCTTATGATCGCGCTCTTCAGTCAACAACATCTTACACACATACGAATTTGTCAGTTCAGCCTCCTTCTCGAACTTCAGCACATGTCTCACTTCCTCCCAATCGTCGGTCAATCCGTTGAAAAGGAAGGTCACAATGACCGGCTCCAAAATAGGAGCGTTAGTAACCGCGAGCTGGTCGCGTAGTGACTTGGCTTTATTCATGTAGTCCTCAATGCTTGTGAATTTGCTTAGGTTGATGTGAGAAAGCTCTGTAAGGAGGTGAGACTTGAAGGTAGAGTCTCCTGACATGTAGGTCCGTAGCAAATAGGACCACGCATGATGAGCAGGTTCGCTCGATCCCTCAAACATCCCGATTGCCTGTTGGATGTGAGGTATGAGTTGGTTATCTAACACCATGTATGCAGCATTGGTGAAGTAGTTGAAGTCTAACATTGCTTGTGGTGATGACCCTAATGGTGGCGGCGAGTAGTACCCATTGTAAACCTCCCATAGGCAATGAATCTGAGCGACTTGTTTCAACTTGTGCACCCATTGTGGGAAGTTCTGTCTGTCAAACTTCTTGATCCTGATCTTGTGTAGCTACAAGGATGCCGCTGCAGCAGGCACTGTGATCTCCAGATGATGGAATGGGATTCTTTGTCCTACCAATGGTTGGATAGGAATAGGATACTACTGGATAGGGAGAGCTGGGAACCGCTGACCTTGAGCCATTCCTGTATCTACTACAGGCTGAGCCCTGTGGGCTTGTGGCATAGGAGCCGGTGTGATACCAATGGTGGCACCCCTGGCATCCCTTGAGAATGCACCACGAACTGCTATGGCACACTTCCGTTTGCAGCTACTCCAGGCTGCATCTGCTGGGAGAAAGCTGGTTGTACAACTAGTGGAGGACTTCCATAAGACACATGGGTAGACGATGCTTGTGACTGTTATTGCCACTGCATCGGCTGCTGTTATTGTTGTGGTTACTGTTGTTGCTGCATCATCTGTTGATGCATCTGCTGTTGTTGTTGAAACAACCAGCTGTTGTTCTACTTGTGTATTGTGTGCTGCTAAAACTGCACATGACTGCTGTAGCTGTTGCGTATGTGATACTCGAACGGTATGAGTGAGATGCTCTTGCTGTCGAAGGAGCTCTTGAGCTCCAATCTACCGCCTCAATGCCTCAGGTTCTTGCTCCACAGCTTGACGCGCCAATGCTTCTTGCTGTGCCATTTGTTGCGCTTCCTCAGCCAAGCGTTGCGCTTCTGCTGCTTGCCGTTGTGCTTGATCTACGACATGGCATCCCTGCTCTTGACCCATGCGTAAACCATGTAAGATAGAATGATTGTCAAGCGGAGGAAAACCCTCCCTTGGATGATGAGACTCCATGTCACTCATAGAGACTTCTCAGTCCTTGTGCCTTGTGTACAATCCATGATTCATGCACCTCTCCACTCTCTGATGCTGACATGTGAATGTGGAAGACTCTTCCACCAACACTTAGCTGTAGCTTCTGCGCTTGTTAGAGGCACGGGCCTGATTTCTCTGATACCATGTTGGAATTTTGCACGACCACAGCAAAGGCTTGGTTGGCCTTGCTGTCGTGCCTTGACCTTTGGTGTGCCAAGCAATGCTTATACAACTGCTGAGAATTGAATGTGGAAGCTCTGATTATATTACAAGAATGCAAAGTATAGCAATACTATGTACAAGCTCAGTAACAACATATGAACAGCTCTGCAACAGAACCCTGACACAACCTGGCCTCAACTAGGTGCAACGTCTTGCTAGCCGTCCAGCCTTGTAGCAAGAGTCTTGGCGTGTCGACCGTCTTCCGGGTTGACAGGCCTTCAGGATGTCAGACAACCTCCTCTCCACGCTGGCACACTTCCGCTAGAGTCAGTGGATCGTCAGAGGATACCTCCAGAAAACTCCAGCAACACCTGGATCTGAGTCTGGTACAAATACCAAGTGGCTCGTAGATGTGCAAAGTAGTTGATGCTGAAACAATGGAGTTGGAGAGACTGGAATTGGTTACTGGAGCCACAACTGGTACTCCTTTTTATACTGCTACTCTGGCTGGTAGCAGTCCTGGCGGTCCAGGCTCCTTCACTGAAGGTGGCGGTCCCGGTGGTCCCAAATGTTGATGCAGGAACATGTCGTCTAATATTGGAAGAGACGATGATGATGCATTAAATCCTCCACGAGGTTGTATGTGAGCGAGGCGACTGCCTTGATGCCTGTACATTGGCTCACGGAAACCTCGTAGGCTTCGTACTCTCCAAGATTACCTCGTACGAGGAAGTTGCCAAGTTGTCGAACCTTGGAAATCACTCTAATGAGTTGGCCAAGGTAGTCCCACCTTTCTTGGACACACCAAACCATTTGTACACGTCCACGGGTTGAACACGCCCTTGAGGGCTAAAAACCTAGGAATAATCTGGCCCTGTACAGTGGAAATTCCCCACAGGAAAATTCCCGGTGAATCACGGTAAAATCTGTAACTTCACGTGGAATCCTCCAAAAGTGAAACCGACTGCACCGTGCTGAATCTAAAATCCTGTGCAGTTATCGCCTCACTCCAACATACTTCACCACCGCTAGGATCAATAACAATAAAAAGAAAATTAACCTCAGAGCTTCGCTTTTGCATGGCAAGGCTTTCAATTGGTGGCCCAATCTAGAGGCCATCCAATGAAAGCAGGAGAATGGTGGAGCCAGATCAACGGCTCCCGCAACCACTCTCAAAATGTCAAGAGAAGGTGGATTACCTCTCAAGCACATGAATCAGACGTTGCATGAATCTCTCACGCCAGTAAAAGTATGGAGTGACTTTGTGAGCTACCCTTGCTCAATTAGAAAGAGAAACAATTTGATGTAAGGTATAGGCGTTAAGGCTTGCATCAGCAGTTGAGCGTGCTGGAGTATACGTAGCATTTCCATAAAATCATATTAACAATGACCTCACACCCAATGAACTTTCATTCTATTACAACACAGCCGCAAGCTAGACATTTTACGAGCAATTGCCATTTTTCACCCAGCTTACCCTTCCCTAAATGATCGCAGGAGCGGATTGCATCGACAGCGTCAATGAAAACGCTCGGATACAAGACTCAAACGGAGGCGATCCCAAAGCCACAATTCTGATTGTGGCAGAAGAAATTTACAGTCCATAAAAACCTCCTCTCTGATGGATACTGATTCTGTCGATCAACGCGGTCAACGGCTCTGGGCTTGCGGAAAGCCTGGTCATTTGCAGAATGGTACCGCCATGACACGATGGATCAAATTTGATGGTTCCGAAGTTCAGCTGGCATATCAAACGGGGAGTGTTTGAAGGAAAAATAGTCAAAGAACAACTAGATATATGTCAACTTTGTGAACTTCCCCGACAGTAAAATGTAGATCTGTATGAAGTAACGATTTAGAGAACTTGTCCAGTTAGAGACCGTCAAATCATCATCGTGGAATATTTCCTATACCAACACAATCCGCACGTGGAGTGGAGAAGTGGATTGGTCTACATGAGCATTGCTGGTAGAAAATGACATATGCCTCTCGTCGAGCGACCCATGACATAGCGGCGGCTACGGGAAGCCGCGGAGGTGGAATCAATAAAGGAAGTTGTAGCAGCCACAAAACGCAAACTGATAACTTTGGACGTGGCAAATGATATCTACGACGTGGATATCAAGGAGCTCAAGCATGGCTATTCCACATGGAGACCAAGTAAGCAAAAGAAATTGCAGCTGCCAAGGCGACGATATCCACCTCGATATCGGAGACGTTTGCAGCTGTCCCGGAGGAGTTTCTAACACTTGTCGAGGAGTCTGAAGGGGTTTTTGACATACTTTCCTGAGAGTAACCTCTGTTGCGAAACTTTGATCATGCGATAGACCTCAAGTCGAGCAAGAAAAATGGTAAAGGGAACCTATCGGATGTGCGATCAGAACTTGGCTGAACTCAAGATGCAACTGGATGAGATGCTCTGTTAGGGGTTCAATAGACTTTTCACGTCACCATATACAGCACCTGTACATTTCATCAAAATGAAAACCAGATGGAGACGTGTGTGGCCTATTGAGCGTTGAATGAAATCACCATCAAGAACCGCTACCCTCTTCCAGGAGCATACAAACATTTTGACCAACGCCGTGCGGCCCAAGTTTTTAGAAAAATCAACATATGCATCAACTATCATCAAATCCATGCATGTGATAAGGACGTCAAGAAGAAAGCATTCTACACAAGATACAGGCAATTCAAGTACGTGGTTCTGCCATTTATACTCATAAATGACCCGGCAATGTTAATGGGAGTGGTGTACAACGTTTTTCGCCCATACCTGGACAACTTTGTCATCATGTATATTGACGACATCCAAGTGTATAGTTGGACGCCAAAGGATAACAATCGACATCTTTCAAAAGTTCTCCAGATATTAAAACAAGAGAATATTTTCAGTTGGTTTTTAGAAGGAACTTATGTAGCTGTTTGATCCGGTATCTGGGTCACATTGTTGGCAGCGGACGGATCACCATGGACCTAAAAGAGGTGAAGGTTGTCGTAGATAGGCCCATGCCTACAATTGTTTGAGATGTCCAAGTGTTTTTGGGCTTTTGTAACTACTACCACTCATTCGTAAGGGACTACGCTTGAGTGTTAGTGCCTATCTCCGATCTTACTAAAAAAACCACTGAGTGGAGTTGAGGGGGGCAACAAACAAGAAGTATTCGGAATTCAAAAATATAGCTCTGACCTAAGTGCCATTCTTACAATCCTACATCATGGCCACCAACGTGTTTCACCAAGCCACTGGGACCATTCTCTTCCAAGACAACGACAGTGCAGAACAACTGGTCCCGTACATTAAGAGAAACCTGCGTGGACCAGAACTGAACTATGCAGAGCATCAGAAAGAGATGCTTGCATTTGTGCACATGCTCAAGACATGGCGGTGCTACTTGGAATACCAACAACTCATTGTCCGCACTGACCTTTGGTTTCAAAACATCTCAATATTCCGTCCAGTCTGAGCCGTTGACAAACCTGATGGATGAAGTACCCCGAGTCCAACGTTGACTACGACATCAAGAAGCAGCCTGGAAAAACTACTATGATGGATGCTCTAACTCACCGACCAGATCTAATGGCCAAGATCAACACGTTGCTCGTCGAACGAGATCCGTACCTCATAAGGCTGCTCGCTAGGGGTTACGAGGGCTTCGGTGGGTACGATAAAACCAAGATTTGGTTTGATGACCCCTATTGGCGGTTCACTCGCCACGTCATCATCCCACTGAACGAGGAGCTACGAAGGATGCTGTTGGTGGAATGCCACGACACTGGTCCAGGTGGACACCTTGACGAGGACAAGCCGCTCAAGAAGCTTGCAAAGTACTACTGGTGGGACAAGATGCAGACCAACTTGTCGGCCTTCTTTACATCATGTAAAAAATTTAGAGACACAAATCGTGTTGCACGAAGCCACCCTTTCTACTCTAACAACTCCTTGTTCCAAGGGAGCCGTAGGTTCAAAGCAGCATGGACTTTGGAATTACCTACCACTCCCTAAGGATATGACGCCATCCTTGTGGTAGTGGAAAATGTTTCTCAGATGTTACACTTCATCTTGATGACAACCACTGTCAGCGCAGAAGGAACATTGTGGTTGTTTCTAAACCAAATTGTGCCACACACCATCATCAGTGACGAAGACGATTACTCCACTAGCCATTTTTTGCATGAATTGATGACGTGTTACGGTAACAGGATCCAAACATCAACGCAATTCAACCCTCAAACCGATGAACAAACATAATGGACAAATGAGACACTCAGACACCTTCTCCGCACTTCATGCGAGCCACATTACACCGATTGGACAGTGAAACTACCAAATGGCAAACACACATACAACTTTGCCACTTCCACCGCAACAGAACAAGTTTGTTCGAAGTGGTTAACAGCAATCGTGCCACCACAACAGTTGAACTTCAGATATGGATCAAACTTTCTGTGTTCAATAACCACCACAGTGACTTGTCAAGTATTCGGGAGGGAAGATGACAGACCCTCACAAAGACGCGAGTAGTTATGAAGCGAGTGGTTGTGGGCCATCGAAGTAATGACATGTTCAACATTGAATATTGTGCACTTCTCAGCTCAGCAAACATCAAACTCTGAGGATAGGACTTTGCCAAAGCTCAAACCCCACCGGTTGGGACCATTGAAGATTAAGCAGATGCAAACCCCTGTCGTCGCTCGCCTGTACCTACCTAATAGCATGGAGATCCACCTTGTCTTCAACGCTAGCAAACTCAAGCACTACCAAGACCCCAACACAAACTTCCCTAGCAGAGATGCTGCGCCCCTACATCCTGTTTGACAGGACTGATATATGGAGTACGTTATACATGACAGCTTCGGACATCAATGCCACGGAAAAAAAAAGGGTATTTGATCAAGTGGCACAACTATGACACCGCGCACAACAGCTGGGAGCCCTGCAAAAACCTCCACGACATCGACCATTTTAACGACGGCTACTACCGTTGTCATCAGTGTACGTATACTAACGCGTTGGGACAGCGTGCATAAAAGGGAGGGAAGTGTTGACAATTTGCCCCTCCGCATGCCCAAGTGCGGCGGCGGGAGGTGCCGACGAGCCGCCAGAGAGATGAAAATTCCTCGCAGTTGGATCATTGGATCGAGGATTGCTCAGATTCCAAAATTGTGGATTGTACCTGAATGCTGAGGAGTCGCTGAATCCAATGGAAGTTATTTCACCGGGATCGGACAAGTAATGAGGGAGATATGAGCTTCCAAAGTTGGGGTGTGTGCGGCGGCTCTGGGAGCCAGCCGGGACTCGACTTCCGGTGAATAATCAACCGGACCGAGTAACGAATGTCCATCTGGATATTTTTCTCTGGAAAGACTGCCGAGGTGTCTGGTGAATAATCCACCAGATCCTGTATTGCAGGTTGTTACTGAGGGACTAAGCCAAAATCTTGGCTCGGCATCCGAAACTCAGTATTACGTTTTGTTACTCGGGGACTTAGTCAAAATTCTTACTACAGGTCTGCGGACAGGTGTCAAACCTCGTTACACCCCATCATCAAACTCGAATCCTACATCACGTTCAATAGGATTTGTGCCTTGGGAAAGGCGTTTTGCACGTGAAGGGAGGCACCACGGCGTGTGGGCACCATGGAGGCGTTAGGCATTTCTATGGTAGGTTAAACCTGTGCTTCAGCAAGCGTAACTTGGGCTTCGCCTTGTCGAATCGCACACGGTTTGGTGCGGTGGAGAGCTCATGAATAGCTGTATGAATGTTATAATCATGTCCATGTACAAAAAAAGCAATGCAAAATGCAGTTATTCCCTTCGCAAACTCAGTGTCTCTAAATTCCTGCTCACATAGCGTGAGGCGACCAGAAAGCTCACTCTCAGTCTTAAATTCACCCAAAACGAAAGACGTGAACCACTAGAGAAGATCAACCAGCAGTCTTTGGGCTATGGACATGGCAGTATGAGCTACACTTTGCACATAAGGGACTGCTGGACGTCATGTTGGGAAAGGAGGTGCTTGTAGAGGCCACTGTTACGGAGACGGAGAAGCATGCCTTCGAAAAGAAGAACACGGAAGCGCTCATGCTCTTGGTGTTTGGGACAGCCAAGTCGCAGTGGGGCTGCTTCCAAGGCTACAAGCTCGCAGCCGAAGCTTGGAGAAAACTCTGCGCCATCCACCAATCCAAGTCTTTCGCGAATAAAATCTTTGTGATGAAGTGGCTCCTCATGGTGAAAATCGAGGAGGGAGACGATGTCATTTCCGCCATGCAACAGATCGAGTTGTTCATATGTTTTCAATGAAACACTACTATGGAATTTGATTTCTATTGTTGTCTTCTTTCCAAGGAACTCTTGCATGTAATGTTCTCATTGGTTAAAAATTGGAAATCCACATTTCAAAATCAAAATTCATGTTTAAAACATCTATGATGCTCATGTGGTCTGTTGTATGTCGCGGAGAGAGAGGGCGGTCTGCCTGCATTTCTCCAGGCAGGGATGGTGATGTTGTTGCTGAAACCAATGAATTTGTTGTCAGTTGTGTGCACCGGTATCCATTCTTTACGGTAGAAGGTTTGGATGGGGTTGCAAGGAGCTAGTCTCAGTTCTAGGTTCGGGTCAACAATACGCCTGAACCGTACGCCTGAACCATCGCAGGATATGTGTAGTCTGTTATTTGTATATGAGATTAGGGGTTATGTTCCTGGTGTTCATTCAACACCAGTATTCATGGGAGTTCTGAAATTCTCTGTTCTCGCCAGTGAGGACTTGGAGCCATTGAATTGGAATGAAGCTAAGAACTTTTTTTATGATGCATTTATCATGCCGAAATGCATTCGCAGACTTTGACCCCAGATGTTTCTAGACCGTGCCGCACAACTTTATTGGGAAATAGGTGTTTGAGTTGGATTCCTCTGTCGTGTAGAAAGCGTTCCATCTTAGCCTGCCCAAAAGGTTCGTTGTTTTCTTTGAAAAGAAAGCGGTCAAAGGCAACAAATATGTGGAGGATTTGAGCGACAAAGAGGGAGGGTGGTGTGATCTCAGGGCGTGTCTGGAGGAAGTGTTTGAGGATGGTGTGCCAATGGGGGTTGGCGGTAGGAACCTTTAGGATGTCTGGATGCGCAAGGAAGGAATGCCCTTGCAGGGGAAAACTGTTTGAGTGGCATGCGATGAGTTTCCAGAGGTCTTGGGAGGGTGAGAGGAATATGTATGCAATGCTTGCTGTTTGGAGTTTGGGTGCATTCACTGAGCCAGCAGGTGCATTCGCCACAAAGACGAGGAGAGAGAGGCATTGTTTCTTTCCGGGGCACTCAAGGGGGTAAACCGGCGCTGTGATTTTGCTATTCATTCTATGTCGCGTAAGGCGAACCAGACCGGCGAGACAGACAGTGAGCGCTCGCAAATGCTTGTGATTGATCCAAGACGCTTGTGCAATATCAGTGGAGAAATGAAGCCTGTCTTGTTGATTCCTCATGATTTTGTCGCCCCATTTGCCTACACGGTGGGGTTCCCGGCGTTTGGGAAACGTCTTCACTACGGTGAAGCAAAGAATCAAATGCCCAGAACTGGTGCAGTGATTCTGACTTTTTTCCCGGATTCCATTGAATTCACACTCGTTTTGTGATTCTGTTTACTTCTGTATCTAGAAGGGAATGGACTAGATTCAGCGGGACCACTTTTGGGCTCGAAGTTTCCGTGAATATTCTCTTCAAAAGTGGATGGGATTTCTTCCCGATTTTGTGGACGGCTATCGATACGCGATAGCCTTCCGCCAAACACCGTCACTCTGGATCAGGCCATACAAGTCGATTGCAGCGTATTGGTTTAATTATAATGTTTCACAATCAGGTTTTTTTAAATCAATCCAAGAACGTCGATGTGTGAGTAGATTCATTAATTACAGTCCTTCATTTGGCTTTCAGACACACGTCTTATCCCCAGGAATTAGTAGGACATTGGGAGTGATGCCATGTCGGCAGACCTTATTGTAAAAACAGTTGAAAGTGGCTGAAACGCTTTGATTATTTGATCCTTCTTTGATTTTACGGAATGGGTTTGGCACACGCATAAACGTTTTTGAACACTGTTGGTTGTGCTGCAATCCCAACCCATGAAAGAACCAAACATAAAAACACACTCCGGTTCTCCCCCAAAGTCAATGCCCACTAGTAGGACGTTAATTTAAAAAGATGTTCAAATAGGGGTTGAACGCATTCCTGTTTAACATCTACGCTCGAGGATGAACGTTGATCCTCTCGGAAACTTTTCAAACTCGCATCTGTCGCTTTGCGTGGGAAGCAAGCTGCGGAGAGTTGCCGGCCGGAGCCGGATTAGCGTCCGTAAAATAAGGATTTTTTCCGCCGATATTGGGAGTGTATACCCACAAAATTTGTTGATACGGCAATCAACTTACACTGATTCGAACTGGTTCCCTCCTGAAAGCAGAATCACAAATATTCGTAGTATACGCATGATAATCATGAAACGTAGACTCAACAGCAAAATCAAAGCACCGATTCTCCCCCTTATTGGATTACATAATAACCTTTCACAGTCATATCAGGACGGGTTGCTACAGTTGAAGTCAGCATGTCTAGTCAAGGGAACATTTAGAGCCTTCGGCACAGTGTGCAATGTTTGAGGTAAAAACAATGATAAATGACTTGTCCAATTATCGGCGCCATAATACTTTTCAGAGTTTCCGGAACATGTCCGGAAAATCATTGCCTGCTACTAGTCATCATCTGAAAGGGGGGAGGATTTCAGAGTTGTCCGGAATCGGCCAAATCTCGAATCAAGCCGAAGACGTTTCTGATACAAGCAACCGGACAGCACAAGCCACGCGATGGATGCGAAAGAGGATAGGACAAGCTGAGATTAGACTGGCCAAATAACTAATTCCGGCTATAGAAACTGAGAAACAAGATACACATTAATGGACGTTGAATTTTGCCTAATCCTGATTTACCCACAGTTTGGGCCACCAAGATTTCTCTTGTCCATTTTTCACACAAGATGAAATCACTACTCACTTAACACAAAGCATTCATGCTTTACCCACTGTTCTCGGAGCGTGCAACATCATGCACACCACGCCCATCATTCCAAAGAAATAGGCACTACAAAGGTCCAAGTCCAATCATTCTGGAAAAGTGGGTACACACCAGTTTTTTTTTTAGGGTTTTTCATTTTCACGTGAAACCTTATTTCAGTACGTGTTCATTGTTCCATCACGTGACCAACGTTTTGTGTATAAACTAAGAGCGAGGTCGACTATGTTAAGTTAGAATTTTTTTCATCATCAAACACGCGGTCGCCGGCTTTTCACTTACGTCACAATCACGCGACTATGGCCGTCCATGGTCACGTGATGTGCTTGTTGTCTAGGCAAACAAGCACATGTCGAGCACAAGAAAATTCATCCTTCAACTGCATCTACCAGCCCTAGTCCGGTAGGCCCATTCAAAACGGCGGTCCATCCTGACACAAGTCGATTTGGAAAGAGGGGGAGAGGGGCATAGGCCATTGCTGAGAAGTGGTTGGTAAGAGGCGTTACATGAATAGCCGCATACAATGGGTTTGAAGAGGGTTTCCATGTTTCTTCATAGGTTGGATCGTAAGTCTGGAAAGATGAAATTGATATTGTGGCTGACAAACCAACGTGGTCGCGACCAATTCCAACATCCAGATATGGATACAGATACAGATACAGATACAGATACAGATATAGATGTAGATATAAATACAAATATGGATACAGATACAGATACAGATATAGATGTAGATATAAATACAAATATATATATATATATATATAGGCACGGAAACAGATACAGATACAGATTCAGATACATGTACAGATACAAATACAGGTACAAATACAGGTATAGATAAGGATACAGTTATAGATAAAAATACATATATAGATACAAATACAGATATAGATGCAGGTACAGTTGTAGGTGCAGATATAAGTATAGATACACATACACATAAAGAAACGGATATAGATATAGATATAGATTTGAATCTCATTCGAAGAAAAGTGGTTTTCATTACAATGTACCCCTGCCATGGATGCCTTTTGTCATTTTCCTGGTTCGAACACTAAGAGTGGTTGGATGTCTGATCTGACTGCAGATTTGGACTCCTTTCATTTTGAGACTTTAGTTGCTCGATTAAGTTGAGAAGTCAGAAAGTTAGCCCCATCCTAAGTTCGGATGGTAGGCGGGTGGAATTTTGGTATCCGTCATGGCGACGGGATAATTTCACCGCCGGTGGTCCGAGTTCGACTCCAATGGGCTCCAAAGCCAAGTGGGCCAGCAGGGAAGGGACATGGGAGGTCTCCTTCATGTAGGAGAGCCTACTCCCACGTTTGAGGGCCAAGGAGGGCGCTTCAACAGGTCTACGTCGAAGCGCCTCCAATCACTTTGTTCGTGATGGACGGTTCCACCATGGGTCACTTTAACGGCCGTAGCAGGGGCTTTACTTCTCCGTTTTGGACGTGCTTGGATGTGTTGGAAAGCTCATATTACAGGTGATAAGAATCTACTATAATATCACCATGACCACTAACCATTAATGGTCTTCAGCTCTTCAAAGTTTCCACAACCTGCATTCTGCTCTCTTGGTATTGTGGCGACCCAAAGCACACACCTCCCTTGGACGTCTCTTTGCACTAAGCAGTCATGGACACTTGGTGTAGATCAGAGCATGCCAGGACATCATTCCCGACAAAGTTTCATGGGCCCACAGCCCTGATCTTCCTTCCAAGATGTTCACGGCTTCCGCAACGCACAGGAGTGTCGCTCTAGGTGACTTTTCCATCGCGGTTCGAGACTGTCCATGAGATATTTGCTCCCCTTATCAAGTTCACAAGCATTCGGATGATCCACATGGTGGCAGTAGCAAAGGATATAAAAATCCACCAAATGGATGTTAAGACGTCATTCTTGAAAAGCATTATCGACAAAGAGATTTATCTTGAGGTGCCGGAGGGGGTGGATGCGCCGGAGGGCAAGGTGTGCAAGTTGTGGAAGGCCCAGTACAGGCGTCCAGGTGCTGGTACCAGCAGATGGACGGCTACATGGCAGAGCTCGGCTTCAAGCGCTGTGAGTCAGACCACAACCTGTACGTGCGATGCAGCAAGGTACTCCATCAGATTGTCGCACTCTACATGGACAATCTGAGCGTGTGCTCATCAAATCTGGTGGCTTTGCAGCAGCTCAAGGGGCAGCTGAGCAGCGGATTCAAGATGACGGACATGGGGGAGCTGGAGTACTACCTCGGGGTGAGCATTACACGGAACCGAAGGCCCCGCACGCTTGGGCTGGGACAGGCCAAGTACGTGGTTGAGGTCCTGAAGTGGTACGACATGGAGGACTGCAAGCCAGTGGGTAGGCTAGTCTGTACAAGCTGTGAGCTGAGTGCAGCGATGGCGCCTCAGACCAAAGAGGAGAAGGAGGACATGGCTGAGGTGCCCTACCAATATGTGGTGGGCAGCCTCATGTATACCATGGTGACGACTCGGCTGGACTTCGCCTACGCGGTGGGTCAGGTGAGCAGGTACGTGGCCAACCCTGGACCACTACACTGGCAGGCGACAAAGCACATCCTCTGGTACTTGCAAGCAAAGCTGCATGCGTGCTTGAAGTACGACAAAAAAAGGGGAAGCCAGACCCATTGCGGCTGGTCTGCTACACTGATGGGGACTACGCCGGCAATGTGGATGGAAGGAAGTCCACTTCTGACTACGTGTCCTTCCTTGCAGGTGCAGCGGTCTCATGGAAAAACCATGGATACACCACTCGATGACAGTGTCACAGAAACGGAGTGAAGGATATATAAACATTAATTGGGGAAATTACTAATGTCTGGAAGGAGAGACTTGGAATTATTTGAGACAAGTTGTCTAGCAACAACATACTCCATCCACTACCTGTGTTTTGGAACTCTGAAGAAAAAAAAGGCTGAAGATAAAAAGCCTGAAAACAATGTGGATGTCATTAACAAAGACGGGGAAAAACAAAAAATAACCAAGAGGTCATTTGGCCCATGGTGATACAAGATCAGAAGGGTAATTGTCCGGGATCTTCTGCATTCAAGACATCCTTCCTCCCAAGATTTCAAGTCGTGGAATTGTGTTCGTTGGCACAAGAATACTCTAACTATTTTTTGCCCATTTCAGAACCAAAGGATGAATGTGGAAATTTTGAAGACAATTCGGCCGATTTGGTTTTATTCCATGTGTAATTGCATAGTGATTTGAGTGGACAATGCAAGACTTTTTGTTTGAAGGGTTACTTGCAGAGTGCACGTATGTGAAGGAAATTGTCAGAGAAACTATGAAAACAAGAGGCTACATTTCCAGAGTAGTGAACTGAAGAACAAGGAATTAGGATTATCTACTTTAAATTAAAATGTAGAATAGAAAGTGTAGCATGATACTATCAGGAGCCATGTTCCCATAATGAACTTTGACTAGAGTGCATTGTCAACTACCATAAGCAAAATGATTATGATTGATGAAAAACATCATTTCTTCTGTTCCATTCCACAATTAATTTCTATGTTTTGTGGAAGGAAAGAAACCTCAGGGAAGTGGTCAGGCCCACAAAGCTTATCCTATCCAGAAGCAAATGATTGTGATAGGATAGGTTCATGATGCAGAGACAGAGAAATGGAAGCATTTAGACAATGGCAAAGAGCACGAGTTGCCAAAGGGACTTCTGGGTAACACAATGCTTAATTACAGTGTTCTAACAATTCCTTCATTGGATTGTTTTGCTATGATGTACCTCTAGCCTACTGTGATGAGCGGAAGTCACAGCCAGATCTTAGGTAAATTCCTTCTCGGCTACATGTGTGGTCAATGGTTTTTGTTAGATTTCAGTAACCCAACCTGTCACCCTTTCCCCTTGAAGGCTGCTCCTATCCACCCTGAAATGGTTTCTGTTCATCCTGTTCCTTTGATAGTGAAGATTTTGTCAATGAAATTGAACCGTTACCTCCAGTTTTGGTTCCATACAGTGTTATGAAACATGTGCAGCACTCTTATCTAACCATAGCACCCTTCAATCCACCGTTCACCCATTCTGAATGAAGTACAATTGACTTGAGGGACAGAACATGATCTGTAGCACCTTCAATCTCATTGACGGAGTGACAGTGCAGATCGGTGAGCTTGGCGTAGACGTGAAACCCGGAATTTGTTGTCACACAAATGGCACTTATGTTGTCATAGTATATGGTGGTCACTCCAATCTGCTGCTGCATGACACAGTAGTATGCATCCTTCACTTATTTACTCAAGGAGATGTACTGCAATTTTCTTAAGGCAAGATAGAACACACTTCTGGTTCTTGCTCCTCCAGTTGATGGCTGCTCCTTTGAGAAATAACAATTACCTATTGGCTGAACCCTTTGTGTATTGATTCCCACCTGAATTTGTGTCACTGTAGCTAGTGAGGACTGGGAATTTCTCTCTTTTAGAGGTGAGCTTAAGGTTGCTGAAGCTCTTGAGGTAATGCGGGATGCACTTAACCGCTTCCCAATGACAAGCACGCCCAGTGATTGGCTGATGCTGACGATGGAGCGGACTGTTGCCTACATGAAGCTCCTAACTGTTGCTTGGTATGGAATCTTGCATGCGGCTAATCTCTTAATCACTGAGGGATTTGTGCTTCATGATCAGCTTTAATTTTTGTTTTCTTTCAATAAATTTTGAGCAGCTTGAATATGATGCACCTCCATGTTCCCTTTCACAGTAACTGTAAACTACAATGCATCTGAAATGTGTACTCCAAACACAACTATCTGGACTAACATTCTTGGAAATCACGCCGTATTTGAATGTTCTTCACAGATTACACAGGTGGCTCACGATTCTCCATCGCTTGAAAGAATTTTGAGCGGTCATGCAATACCTGTCAATCTAGGAATATTGCATGCTCGGTCAAGCAGCCACATCAATCGCAAGTCCGTTCAAGGCCTTAGTAGCTATTGTTTTCAGATTCTACTGCAAAACATTAATCGGCTGAATTCCAAGACCCCATTTTTTTTTAAGGGAACCTGCTGGGTCCCGCTAATACAGGGCCAGGTAGGAGCCTGTCAAATGATAGCACTTTGAGGTCCCATGTGTAACGAAGGGGTTGTATGGATAGTCATCCCCAAGCTGTGTACAGTGTGCTGAGTGTTTATCATGGCAAGAGGGTTCTGGGGAGTAATGTAATTGAAGTACTGAGTCGACATCCAAACAGACAATACATATGATATACACCAGAAAACATGAATGGCTAGTGTTTTACATTACAGGCCTACTTGGTGATTATAACATCACATGGCACTAGAAAAGTGATGTTCATAAAATGTGGGCCATTGAAGAGTGTCAATGGGGTAGCCTGCCGCTTGAGCCACGACCTGGCTGATTCTCAAGCAGCAGCTTGACTGCCGCGCGCTTGACAGCTTGACTGTTGAATGATCAACAGTCAGTTAGAAAATTTTGGAAAACTTCTAGAGTGTGTGCATTCTATTTTATGAATGAATCTGAAATTTGAACGAAATAAGATAGTATGGTATGTGCAAGTCCTGTCCAATCAAACCTCGTCATACAGGAGGCATAAAATGCAGCCATCAAACAACATTTGTAGAATCAAAATCTGCAAAAGTTATAGCTATAACAGATTATCCAAAGTTAACATCAAGCTTTGTCTATTGATAGCCATTGCATTGTTGAGATTTACTGTTTCCAAAGACATTGCTGAATTGTAGGAACTTTCCAACATCCTGAGCATCTGGTAGACTTACCCTCTCCTCCCCCCTACCCTCCACAAACACAAGGTTTATCTACACAAGTGTACTTCTGGAGGAAAGCTTTGAGCGTATAGTAAAGTTTAAAAGAAACAAACATCATGTTGTTAGTTTTCATGTTCTCTCAGTACACTCCCCCGCTGAACTTCCCATACATACCACAACTCGAAGGGGGGTTGGTCCGTGATTCGTTCTATATAAAAGTCAATGTTTGTAAGGATATTATTATTATTTGACACGGATGGAAACTGCAGAGAATATTATGAAAACAGAGCCTTTAACGTCATTCATCAAACCACTCTCGTAGACTTACGGGAAAATGTCTCATGTCTCTTCCTATGTACGGTAGTGATAGCATCATCATATTTTTATGAATGCTCAACTGTCTTCCATTGACGGCTACATTCTCCCTACAACTTATACATCTGTATATATGTCTTGCTATCCATCAGCTACACTACCCAGCTACACTTTGCCAATACTCTCTCCAAAATAAAGGAGGGGGGG
>SZWC01000525.1:336459-358666 GCA_023375785.1 Penium margaritaceum
AGAGAGAGAGAGAGAGAGAGAGAGAGAGAGAGAGAGCTAATGCTGCATGTCTCCTCCACATTTGAATGTAACTTGTTAAGAAGAAAGAAGCAGAAGCTGAATTAGAAAGGTATCAACCACAGCAGCAGCGGCGCACTTGCTTGGGCGTTGGCGGCCACCTACAACCATGATGAGCCACTGGTGGCCTGAATATCCTCTCTGACACACTGAAGTGATGGGCCACTTTTCACTAAAAAAAACGTTGCAGGCCAGTCATCTCAAAAAGGAGACCTGATATACAAAGTGGCCACCTGCATGGTTGATACTGGAGAAAAAGGATGAAAACACCCTTTCTAGCTAATGGCACTCATACTGGCCCAGCCCCCCCCCCCTGAACCTAGCTGCTTCCAACCACCTCCACTGTTGCCCCTTTCAGGGAAAGCAAGCCTTCCACCCCCTTGTGGTTCCGCTTTCTTGCAAAGTACAAGGAGGTACGGCTGAAACTGTCTTTACCGTTGATGTCCGCCCCATTTTCCAGCAAAAGTGAAACGCCCTGCTCGCATCCATTAAATGCAGCCCATATAAGAGGAGTATGCTGAGCGCTGTTCCGGGCATTCACATCTGCCCCGCGTTCAATGAGTAGAAGTGCAACATCTGCGTGTTTGAAGCCTTTCATGAGGGGAGTGGAACTGTTCTTGTCGCGTCCATCAACATCAGCGCCGGCGGAAAGAAGAAATTCTACAACGTCTTTGTGCCCCGCCGCAGCAGCTGCAATCAGTGCCACATCCATGTCACCAAAGTGACTCTGGCCGTCCAGCTCTGCTCCTTGGGCATGCAGTAGCTTCACAGCTTCAAGGTTACCAGCATCTGCTGCCCAAAAAAAAAGCATCTTGGACCTCTGCTCCTCTGCTCACTAGCAGAGAGATGATGTTGCTAACGCCTGCCAGTGCGGCCACGGCAAGGGGAGAGGCTCCCGGATCGCTTCCTTCGGCCCTGTTCAGGTTGGCTCCACACCCAGCTGCAAATGCAACAACAGAGTACTCGCCGTTCTTGCATCCCCACATCAGCGCATCCTGCAAGTCACCTCCCCCAGCTTCCACCAGCATCTTTGCAGCGGCCCACCTCTTCTTGTGCAGTGCCAGCTGAAATGCAGTCATGCTTCCATCTTCAGTCTTGATGCTGACATCAGCTCCATGTCCAAGAAGACTCTCCACAATGTCAACATGACCACCAACACTTGCCAGCATGAGAGCTGTCTCACCTCTCTTTCCATGCTCTTCCCTTTCTCTTTTACATTTTGCAACTTTCTTCCCTCTCGTGGCATTGACGTCCGCGCTTCCACGGCTGTCTGTCAATATGGCACAAACCACAGAGCCATGCCCTTTCTCTGCAGCCTTCATGAGCGCAGTCAGCCCATCAGCCAGGCTCACTGCATTCACATCGGCACCAGCCTCAAGCAACAGCTTCACAACAGCGTCGTGTCCTCCTTCGGCAGCCAACGTCAGTGCTGTCTCTCCGTCCACATCTCTAGCGTTGAGGAGGACACCCGGTGCACTCAGCAGCAGCTTCACAACACCGACATGCCCCTTTTCAGCGGCCAGAATGAGCGGCGTCTTCCCATCCTTGCTCTTGCAGTTCACTGCCACAACGGGCGAAGCAAGCAGAGCAGCAACCACAGCCTCGTGGCCCTCTGCTGCGGCCATCGCTAGCGCCGTGCGTCCAGATGCACGCTCGCGCGCTCTTACGTTGACATCGGAGCCTTTGAGCAGAGTAGCCACAACGTCAGCATGGCCAGCCTTTGCAGCGGCCATGAGAGCAGCCACTCCCCCGTAGTATTTGTCACTGGTTTGAAGACACTCGCACCTGCAAACACCATGCGCTTCCCGCGCCACTTGCGTGCACTTCTCCACTCCATCCACGATGCTCTTCAATGCCTCAAGGTTGCCACTGCGAGCGGCCTCAACGATGGTCAAACCTGCGGCCCAAAGAGACATGTCAGTACACAGTCACTCAGACTGGTTGAGCCACATGCTTACACTAATCCTTGAGCTTTTTCCATGCCTGAAAACATCAAAAGGCAGCCATGAGTTTAGGAACCTAGCGCCTGAGCTGTTAGTCACAGCTCAGGGCTGATAAGACTGACAGCCTGTCAGTCTATCAGTCGTGTCACAACTCTTCCGCTTCAGAGCAAGGCCGTGTTGCAACCAAAACTGGTTCAACTAGCTGACACCTAAAGCCAGCCCGGCTTGAGGCTCACGACTACCGAAACCTACACAAGATGGACTCTGGTGCTGTGCACAAGCTCAGTCTAGAACCCACCGCTGCTGCTGGTGTCCATCGTTGTCTACGCCAGTCAGCCCACAAACGTATGAAAGTGCACCCGACGACGCACACGCGTCACTAGTGGCTGGCGTCTCAGGCGGACAGTAGCGACTTCTGTGTACAGATTTTGCTGGAGGTGACCGGCCGGGTGCATTCGCACGCAAACCTGATGCCTCCGACTCGTGTGGGAACGTGCCGTCCCTGGCGATGCACTTGCTCGGCACGCGTCTAAGCCCAGATTGCTGCTGTCGTCGACCCCTTCACAGATCGCAGGCTGTAAAATGGCAGAGCAATAGGCGTCCTAAAAACCTTGCCACCTTCGGAACGGTGCCGCGATGACGACGAATATAACATTCGTTCGGACGTTACCGTGGTAGCTTGAAGGCCGGTACGCTGCATGCCAGGGAAGGGTGAGCGCCATCGGCATACATGTGGCTGTGTTCGGAATCGGCATGAACAGTTCGTTCGTCAACCTCACCTGAAGCTAAGAAGAAGAACTTCTGAAGGCGCGTCTCCGCCGAAACTGGCTTTGTATGACGCATCGAATTGACGAGGTGAATGAAGACCTTCGACATGAGGGACATGGCTGGCATACAGCGCCAGCCTGCCGTACATGTGGCGCATGCTGTGGTGGCTGCTGTGCAAGACGCTTTGCAGCAGCATAAGCCTACGCACGGGCGTGAAAGAACATTCAGAGTTTGAGGCATGCACTTAGCCATCAGAGGCCTTGAACGGACGCTATGCTTTTGATTTTGATTCTAGGGTTTCATGCGTTTCCCTCTCGAAATCTGATTTTGTTATGATTCTTCGACTAGGACGGAAAAGGTTCGAATCAGCGGGATAACAAGCAGGACTCGTAAAAAAAATCGCTTCATGCTGGTCCGGTATTGACGGACGAAATCGCTGATTCACCGGAAGATCTTCGATGCATGCTGCGCGACATCGTCGGCCGCGTCGCGCAGCGGGGATAGGGCGAAGAATTTGGAGCGTCGCGCTCCGAATTCTTCGCCCGAGTCCTTCGGATCCGCGTCCATGAGGCTCAGCGAGCCGCTCAGAAGCGAGAGCTCAAGTGCTCGCACCGAGCACTTAACACATCGGCAATCTGTGACTCGTGATCCCACCGACAGAAACCAGTGCTACAGCTAAGTTAGTCCTCACCATGGATGCGTGGCGCACGCATCGTCGGGCTAGAGCAACTATTCTTCGGCGTATTCTTCGGGTGCCCGCCACAGTACACACCACGCTAATGCGGATAGTCCTTGAGATTCTACAATCCATCGCGAACCGAGCCACACGCATGCCTTGGCATACCAGTTCCCTCACCGGTCGTCATTGGGTCGCCGAACTTGAACAAGGCCACCCCAATCGCTTTGGCAACATGACAAGGATGTTGCCCGCCACATGGAACGCCATCGTCGGTGACGTTCGGGCCGGTGGTATTGTGAGAGACACGATCCTGTCAGTGGAGGAGAAGATGCTCATCTGGGCACAGTGCGTTTTTTTTGCCTTACCTACGCGAATCCTCATGGAGCGTTTCCAGCGCGGTCAAGCCACAATCTGCCGAGTAGTCCGAGAAGTGACGGACGCCCTTGTCGCGATGGCGCCGAGCATCATTCGTCAGCCGGATGGTAGTGAAGGCACGCCTGTGGAGTGGGAAGGGAGAACAGACTATTTACCGTGGTTTGCGGACCGTGTGGGTGCCATTGATGGCACCCACATCCGCTTAATGTTGCGCAATGGGGGACGACGCGTGGCATTCATGGACCGTTTCCGACAGTTGACGCAAACTGTGTTGGCATCTTGCAATCAATCATTGCATTTCACTTACGTGTGCGTTGGGTGGGAGGGTAGTGCGCACGATGCGCGCGTATTCATGGACGCGTTGCGTCATGGATTTCGCCTACCCCCCTCAAAGTACTTATTGGCGGATGCGGCTTTCCCCGAGGGCTTCGGCCTACTCACACCGTACCGTGCCGTGCGTTACCATCTGAATGAATTTGGTCCTGGACCTGGCCGGCCTCAAAACATGCACGAGTTATTCAATAGACGTCATGCCGCGGCGAGAAGCATGATAGAAAGAGCCTTCGGAGTCTTCAAAGCCAGGTTTGCCATCTTACGGGGTGTTCCACCGTACGACCCAATCCTGCAAAGCAAGATCATTCTTTCGTGCTTTGTAATGCATAACATGATTCAAAGTCGACAGGGCACGGTGGAAGAAGGACCAGCTACCACAAATAACAGTGGCAACGGTGACATCCCGGTGCGCAACCTCCCACAAGGACGCAGGCACGGCGACCGTGCAATGCGCACTTTATGGAACAACATCGCGACTGCCATGTGGGAAGATTACACCATCCTTGACAATGAGGTCAACGAAGCAAGTGATGAAGATCATCCGTGATTGATGATGTTCCAAGTTATGAATTCATCTCTTTACATGAGATCATATGTGGGACTTTCAGACGCATAGTCATAGCATGTACTACATGTGTGACAGTGAAGTGATGTGGTGATGTGATCTTCATTAAACCTACATACATTGCAAAAATGGAAAGCAAACGGTTGCATACTTGAGACCAAGTGATAACTATGTCATGGATGTAAAGGTGACATGATAACTTTTTGAACAATGCATGTGAACACTTCATGGGGCAGAATTCTGACCGCTTTGTTCTGATTAGGGGGCATTTGGCGTTGTTTTCATGCATGTCATCTTGAACCAGTCTGTTGAACCATAAATTACAAATGTTATGAGACACTGAAAAATCAATGTAAGTCTCATTAAAGGAGAAGATCAGATTCATGGAACATGGATGCGACAAAGTCGCATGCACCAAAGGTTGTAAAGTCCATCGACATCAATGCATATCAAGGCTTTCGGAGCAAGCCAGTCTAACTCCAATGCCACGACCACCCATTGGAGCATCTGTCATATGGACCTCTTCCACATACTCGTTGTCATATTCATCCTCATCAACTTCATCACGGTCAACTTCTTGTCCTCCGCGGAGGAAGTCATCACCCTCTCCCTCGTCATCCTCTTCTCCCTCTTCTCCCTCCTCACCATCCTCTTCCTCCTCATCCTCCTCACCCTCTTTGCCCTCATTCCACCCTCCATCCTCTCCACTGGCAGCCGGGAATGAGTCCTTCCCCAGCTTTGATGGATCACGACGTAATGCACGCCACGCAACCATGCTACGAATCTCACCGAAAGAGTACACGTAATCTGCGCATGCATAAGCATCCTTCTTTAATATGTCGAGGAGGAGCAGTTTGTTGCTCTTGTGTACAGCGTTGTCCCTTGTCACTAAACCAACTGCCTCATGGTACGGTGTCTTCTCAAACAAGTTGCACTCAACGCTCCCCCCACGCTCCGCCACCTTCGTCACTTTCTCAATCTGACGGTCTAATGTTAGACTTCCGCTTACGTGGGACCTCCACGTCTTGCACAGGCTCACTGTTTGTGTCAGTTTCAGGTTCATTGGGGGCGACTGACGAAAGAACATTGTCCCCCTTTGCACTGTCAGTGCTGAAGAGCGTAGTGCCATCATTAAACCATGGAATAGGGCGACCTTCCAACCTCGCAACAACGGGCACAGTGGAGAGTACCTCAGACCACACGGAAGGCGGGAAGTCCAGTTGCATTGTTTTGTGGTCAAAGGAGCACCCGCTTCGCTTCACCAATGGGTATGCAGCACGCCACGTAGCTCGCAGGTTGTCGAGGCGGTTCCGGATCTGCCGTTCACTCAGCTTCTCCTTCAAGCCCCATTCTTCCTTCAACTTCGGGGACACGGCGCCAATAACCTTAGACTGCCAACCACGACCCTTTGGGAACTTTGGGCCGTGCGCACACATCAACCGGAGTAGTCGGGCATCCCGATAAGCAGTCCAAAAATCTTTTGGCATGCGGTCCGCTTGACTGCCCCCCGCCGACATGGATGTGGCTGCATCACCTGCACCCGCCGATGCCCCAGCAGAGATTGGAGCTGAAGAAGGACACCCGGATGGTGTGCCGGCAGAGGATGCAGCCGGTGTCGAAGCTCCCCCGGCCAGACCAGCCGGCGATGATGCGGATGGCACGAAATGTTCGGGTGGCGGCAAGCCATGGAATGCCGCGACAGCAGCCGGCGAATAAAGTGGTGGAGTGCGAGCGTTCTCGCTAGCGCGTGGCGGATTGAAGTTGATGGGAAGAGGGGGTAGCGGTAAATGTGCACCGCGGCGGACTGCCCATGGGGATGCGGCACCAAAGGGCGTGAGGTTGTACGCCCTTTCAGAACCAGTGCTTGGGTCGTGCTCTTGACTCTCACGGCGTCCACCGCGCCGCCCTTGCGCAATGCGCAAAACCTGTCGGCCACGTCCACGGGGAGGCCCCGCAGATGCGTTGAGCTCAGCAAGTGATTCTCTTTGGGCGTGGGCAAGTGGGGGCAGGGTGGCCAACCTCGTTTGGTTGTTGAGAGGCCATGGCGTCAATGTGCAGTGCTTCGATGTAGCAAAGTACACAGTCGTTTTGCAGCTCGACCTTAAACACCCGACTTACTGCCGTTTGGATTCATGGACGCGGGTGTGGAGGCGCGACTTTGCGCCCCCAGCATAGTTCTCGGCTATCCGAATCGCCGCTTTGATGTTTACGCGCGATTCGGGTAGCCGCGTTGGCGTGCTCTACGGTGGCGTGAGTGGCTGACCGACGCGGCGACGGCTTGTGACAGCATCGGTCAGCGCTATCGCGCTGGGCGTTCATGCGCGAGTGCGCATAAAGGGGAAGCGCAAACTGGCCATGGTCCATCGCGCGATGTGCGATTGCTTCTGCTGCGCAATTGCGTAGCACATGCGCGTTGCGGAATTGGTCATAGAAACAAGGCTGACCGATGACGTGACTGCGAAGACACGTCATCGGTCAGCCTTTTGCGCCTCGAGAAGTCCGTCGGCACGCGACAGACGCCATGGGCTAGTGGAGCGGCGCGAGACGTCATGCAAAGGTGAGTCAATCTGAAGCGACTCGCACATCAGAGCGAGTCGCTGCCAGTCCGCAAGGGTGCGCCTACTTCGCCGGCCGACGCGCACACCCAGCGGCTCGTACGCAGCACATCAATTTTTGACGTGCCGTCTACAACAAGAGAGGGACGGTTTGACCGTCGATGGCGCCTCAGATCTCGGAAAATTCTGTCCGAAATCATTTTTTCTGATAGAATCAACATCATAGGCTTTTCGTCTGATTCTGGCTATTTGCGCCGATAAGACGTTACCCAGATTCTGGGAACGATGCCACATAGGATGAAATCACCGCCAAAACATCAAAATCGGCGGCTCAGTTTTGTCTTTTCTTCGCAACTCCCTTTGGCGGATTCGGCAACCGTTTCGGGAGCTCGCGGACGACTTCGTCGCGCTGCGTCCCGCCCAGGACTCATAGAATCAAAATCAAAAGCAGAGCGTCGGTTCAAGGCCAGAATGTGCATCCGCCACGAAGACGAGGAGAGAGAGACATTGTTTATCCACTCAAGGGGGCGAACCTGCACTCTGATTCTGCTATTGATTCTATTTCGTGGAAGGCAAACCAAACCTGCGCCATCAAATGGTTGCGGTTGCTCCAAGACACTTGTGCACAATCAATGGAGAAATCAAACCTGTCTTGTCTAGTTCTCATGAATTTGGCGCCCCGTTTGCCTACGTGGCGGGGATCCCGACGGAGAAACGTCTCAACTAAAGCAAAGCGAAGAAACTAAGGGCCCAAACCGGCACAATGATTCTGCTTTGGATAAATTTGCGCGAGGTGCCTGTTTAGACCCTACCATTGATCCGGAGGCACGCCCGCCTTTCTTCCCTAGTCCGCGATGCTCAAAATAATCCCAGTGTTGCGGAGAGGCCTGTGGTTGAGGCGCCATCCTGTCGGATGCCTCATGCAGTCTGTAAAACGCTATGGCGACAAAGAACTATTAAAGCAGAAATTTTGTTGACCTACCGTTGAGACAAATAGTCACAATTGGATACTGTCTTGCCATGCATCCACGTAAACTAATAGGTTCACCGATAGGAGCTAATGGCCGTTAGATATTCCCTAAGTTTCTATCTTGTGGCTGAAAACTTACCGTCAGCAAGTCCAAAGGACACGAGGGAGTCCATTTTTGGCTGCGAACTCAGACTGGAGGATCTCAGACCCTATTCAGCGACGTCATGGGTACTTAGAACTAGCTACTCACTTTTATCAGGTCACAGTTCGGTGCAAAGGATAGACAACTTCGAGGGTAGCAGTCGTCGATATAGATTCGATTAGAACGCGGCATAATCTAGATATCAGATTCGTAAGTCGACATCTAAAATGTATGCTCTTACGAAACAGGTCCCTGCCTTCGTCAAGATCTCCGCTCGACAGTCGTTATTGGTGCGGGTCGCAGACACAGCTGCTCGGATATATGTGCCCTTCTGCTTTTGATTCTTGGCTTCCATCGATTTCACGCTCGATTTGTGATTTATTTTTGATTTTGTAATTAGGAGGGAATGGACTAGATTCAATGGGACCACTTTTTGGGCTCGTAGTTTCTACAAATGTTCTCTTTAAAAGTGGACGGGAGTGTTACGTACCAAACGTACACGTGTCCCTCATCTTCTCGAGTGTGCATTTCTTTCATTACACAAACAGCCCACCTTGCGTCAAGACCTCGATTATTGCTCCGACGGTCGAGGACAATTCGGCCAACTGCCCTCGCTCTCCGGCGTTCCTTCTCGCACATTCTAACAACTTCGACCACATTGGAGAATCTTTGACAGAAGTGTCGCGATCTTTCGGTCGACTTCTGGATGCATCAACATTTGTCGAGATTTATGAAGATGCATCTCGCATCTTCACTGTTGATCTTTGAAGCCCCCCGATTCTTCAACGCAGCTTCTCCACACGCATCGCTCGACAATCGACTTGACAACCCCGACTACGTCTTGTTTGTAACTCGATACTTGTATATTTGTGTTTGATTGTTCCAACACTTGTCATCGAAGTACACTTACTGCTTATTACAAATTGCTGAAGTGCCCCGAATTCCCAAACCGTGTTCTGTCTCGCAACTCATACCTGTTCACCATCCACGCTCCTTTTGGCACAACACTTGGTATCAGATCACAGCGGTGCTGGAGGGGCAACGGACTACTTTACGCATCTGGAGGACTACCTCGCACAAGTCGACAGCGCATCTCGCACGTCAAGACTTCACAGACTTCGCGACTACGACGTGAAGCGAGCGAGCACACCCGACGACCAGCAGCGGGTCTTCGACGACGACTTCGGCGATGGAGGAGCAAAACATGACCATGCACGCGAACCCTGAAGGAGAGGCGAATGCTGGCGTGGTAGGCTATACGACAACTGGCTAAGTACCGACGGTTCCGACGCCCAATCCGGCCACGGACCCGACGGCGGTAAACCAGCCGTCCCCACCGACAGCCTCATCGTCTGTAGCAAGAACGACAGGTGGCACCGGACGACAGAAGCGGATCAACGAGGAATTGACGAACCATATCTCCGACCTCGAGGAGATCAATAATCATCTACTCCAACAACTCAACATCAGGATGGAGGCTCTTGGCAACACAAGTGCACGAGAGGTGGTGCTCGTCGAGAGAAACACCCAAATCCCAAACGAACCTAAGATTCACCTTACCCCTCCTGAACTCTTCGATGCTGTAAACTCCAGAGGACCGAAAGTTCAAATGTGGCTGACGAGCTTGGAGGTGTACTTCATTGTAGCTTGGGTCAACGATGATTGGAAGAAAATTGACCTCGCGGCTGCGCTTCTGCGTGGCACGGCATTGAGTTGGTGGTTTGACCTAAAAGCCATCCAACGGCAGCAGGAGACCGGCGTGGCCTCATCAACGGCCGACGGCGCCTGTCTTGCATCGTCTACCGCAGGCGTTCTACCCTTGGAGCAGATCAACGTGCAATGGCAAGACGTGCTGACGCCACCAACCGACTGGAGTAAATTCTCGCGCACACTGCTTGCAAGCTTTGGATGGTTGAATGATAAGTCTGACGCTCGGTACAAACTCCAGCGCCTTCGTGGGCAGTCCAGCGTGACAGAGTACACGCGAAAATTCTGCACGATCATCACTGGTGCAAACATCGCCCCCGACGAACTCTGTTTTCACTACAACGGCCTCAAATGGGATAGACGAGCGCCATCTTTGGCGTCCAACACGACTTACCATAGACGATCACAGTAGCAGAAAGGATCGACAGTACCGACTACAACACTCGGATCCAGGAATCCTATGGCTGGCAACCTCCCAACCACAATTATTGTGGAAACGGGAAAAGCCAGTCGGGGGACACCCTGACTCCGATAGACGTGGACGCCGTCGACCAAAAAGACACGCGCACATGGTACAACTACAAAAAAGTCAAGCATATTGCCCGGAACTGCTGAAGCAAGCAGCAGGCTAAAAAGGGGGCGAAGTTGTAGAAAAATAAGTCGGGAAACGGCAAGGGGCAGGAGTGAAAGGCGTAACACCTGTCCAAGAGGAGCGATCTGCGCCAGACGATCGTCCATCTGAACGGCTCACGACAGTGTAAAGGGTTTCAGAGATCGTTAAGTTCGAAAAGGGGTACAAGGACAACCAACCAGTGATACTGCTAAAAGCATAACCCGAGGTTGCAAAATTTGTAGAACAGGTCCCGCACTGTTTGATGGAGGGGTCTCTCACAGTTTCCTAAGCAACGACATAGTTTGGAAGCTGAATCTGCAGGTCGAACCAGGGGTGTGTGAAGGAAAAACCGTCGATGAGAGATTGCAGATACGGAGACTCCAAGAACCACCACAACTGCAAGTAGGAGACTTGCGTGACGTAACAATGTGAAAGTCGTGTCCAAGGAGTGACCACAAAATTATTCTTGGATGTGACGTCCTATACCAGTACAACCCGCAGATTTACTAGAACAGTGGCAACGACTTCTGTGCGTGGGACGAAAGACGACAACGGAAGCATCTGAGGTGGAAGCAGCAGAGGAGACCACAGCGACCGAGAAGCGACAACCTGTACAGCCGATACCACTCAACGTGGCCTAGCACTGTATGCAACGAGGGCCTCGTGTGTGGCTCGTACATCTCGAGCCAATGGAGGAAGCGGAATTGGCAACAGCTGACTCATCGGCCTCATCATCCTCATCAGCCTCATCGGTATGAACAAAGTTCGCAGTAGTTCCCAAGGAGTTTGCATCTCTCATTCGAGACTTTGCAGAAGTCTTCCCTGATGAACTCCCAAAAACCTCGCCATGTCAGTGCAACATCCACCATCACATCAAACTGAAACCGGGCAGCTGACCCAGAGTTTGAGGAGCCCATTGGATGAGTGACCATGAGCTGACCTTGCTAAAAAGGCAACTCGACAAGATGCTCAAGGGTTCATCCACCCATCCACGTCACCATACGTTGCACCGGTACTATTGGTGAAAACAAACTGGTGAAATATGGATGTGCATGGACTACCGGGCGTTGAACAATACTACCATCAAGAACCGCTACCTTCTTCCCCGTGCCGACGAACCCTTTGACCAACTACGAGGAGCTCAGTTTTGCACTCAAATTGATCTAAGCTGCAGTTATCACCTGATCCACATGATAGATGCCAACATCAAGACGATGGTGTTCCGTATACGCTACGGACATTTTGAGTTCACGGTCATACCGTGTGGACTCACGAATGCTCCGGCGACGTTCATGGCAGCAGTGAACAACAATTTTCACGTGTGCCTCGATAAATTTGTTGTAGTATATCTCAACGATATTCTGGTGTTCACTCGCACCGCAGAGGAACATGATGGACATCTTTGAAAAGTTCTCAAACTCGTACAAAGAGAGATATTCTTCGGAAAACTCTCGAAGTGCGTCTTCGGTCCCCATTCGATCGAGTTTTTGAGTCATGTCATCAACAGCGGACGCATCATCATGGATCCAAAAAAGGTGGCAGCAGTCGCTGATTGGCGGACGCCGACCAACGTCCGAGAGGTTCAAGTCTTCCTTGGATTTTGTGATCACTACCAGCGTTTCATACGGGACTACTCCTGAGTGTGAGTGCCTCTTTCTGACCACAATAAAAAAAGAAACATAGTGACGGTGGGGAGACTGAAAAAAAGAAGCGTTCATCGCTTTGCGGAACGCTTTGACCTCGGTGCCAGCCCTATGATTGGCCGATCCAACGATTGACTATATCATGGCTACGGACACCTCCAACCGAGTCAGTGGCGTGGTTCTTGTTGAAGATTTGCCCATCTACATGCCCAAGTGTGGCGCCTGGAGGCGCCGGCGAGCCGCAAGTGAGAGGAAAATCCTCGCAGTTGGATCTAGCGACTCAAGGATTGCTCGGATCCGAAAGTAGGGGATTACCCCTGGAAGTTGACGAGTCGCTGAATTTGGTGGAAATGGTTTTACCGGAATCGGACTAGTTACGAGGGAGATACGGGTTTCCAAAGTAGGGGTGTGCGCGATGACTCTGGGAGTCGGCCGCGGTTCGACTGGAGGTGAATAATTGACCAGAACGAGTAACAAATGTCCATCTGGGGATCATGCTCCGGAAGGGCTGCCAAGGTGAATGATCCGCCGGATGCGAGTAGTACAGTTTGTTACTGAGGAACTTGGCCAAATTTATGGCTCGGCGTCCGAAACGTTGTAGTACGTTTTGTTACTCGGTGACAGTCAAAATTCTGATTGCAGGTCCGCGAACAGGTTTCGACCCACATCAATCCCCATCACCAAACTCGATGATTAAGTCATTGAAACAGACCCCAAAGGTGTGAGAGGCATCACCACTACGTGTAGGGACATCTGCACCTCCGGAATGGTGTTTTGATGGGTCCTTGATGTGTGAGGGTGCCTCGGCGGGTGACATGGTGTGCATCGCGGACTGAGTGGCTGGTTTGGGGTGCTGCACTTTGGCTGACGTAACGGGAGCTACGGTGATCCGAATTGTGCACGTTTTGGTATGTTAGGGAGCTCATGACTAGCCTTACAAATTTTTAGATCAGGTCCATGTTCAAAAGCTAATACAAAATCGCTTTATTTCCTTCACAACAATGATTGTGTCACAGCTCTATCCAACTCCCGCAAACATAGAGTGAGGCGGCTAGAAAGCTCACGCTTAGACTCAGAACTTACACAAAGGAAGACGTGAACTTAGACCCACCAGGCCACATTGGAAATGCCTCCACACAGTTTTCTAACAAAGGGTTATGGACCTGACCAGTCTACACATAGCTCACGGCTCTCGCGGCGGACGGGAATCTCATTGGGGACGACGTCGTCGTCAAACGCTAAGGTCCCAGAGTGGAAGACTACGTAATGGCGCAAAAGGAGACGCAACCCATCCAGAAGTATGCAGGTGGCCCTGGATTTGGACTATGGAGGCGGAACTTTGAGATCCAACTCACGTATAAGGGTGTGCTGCAGGTCATGTAGGAAAACGAAGTCCTCGACGAAGCGACAGCGACAGAAGCGCAGAAGGAAGCCTTCAAAAAGAAGAACATGGAGACGCTCATGCTGCTGGTGTCCGGGACGGGTGGGTTGCAGTGGGGCTACTTCCAAGGCGGTAAGCCGGCAGCCGAGGCTTGGCAAAAACTCTGCACCATCCATCAATCCAAGTCGCTGGCAAATAAAATCTTCACAATGAAGCGACTCCGAACGGTGAGAATTGAGGAGGGAGATGATGTCATCTGTGCCATGCAGCAGATCGAGTCGCTTGCCTCACAATGCAACAACTTGGGATGGAAGATTGACACACAGCTGCAGGCGATAGCCCTTCTCATGGTCCTTCCTCACAGTTGGAGCCCTCTCATCATCGTCTTGGGAGGATGGGCAGACAAGCTCATCCATGGCGCGGTCACACAGTACATCCACAACGAGATGCAACAACAGAGGTGCGAGGAGTCATCGTCTTCCTCATCGAGCCTCTTCACCAAAACGTGTGATGGTGGTAGCGGGGGCAAAGGAGGTGGCGGACATGGCGGCGGTAAGAAGGGCACCAAGAAGGGTGCATGCCGCAACTGCGGCAAGGAGGACGACTGGGCCCGTGAGAGTACCAAGAAGGCAAAGGCTGGCGGAAAGGGCGCCAAAGGCAAGAAGGTGTTGCTCAACGGCACTCAGAACCACTACCTCAAGAAGGCTAACCGGTGATGCCTTGACTCCGGAGCCGAGGAGCACACCCAAGTCGAAAAGGTCGGGTATATTAAGTACACCAAGTCCAGCAAGTCCATGGTGGTCGCAAATGAAAAGGTCGAACCGGTGGCTGGCGAGGGAGACGTGGACGTGGAGGTGGTGGTTGGTGGGAAGCGGGTGCAGCACGTCATCAAAGACGTGCAGCACGTACCTGGCTTGGCTGACATCCTAAGTGTCAGCCGCTTGGTAGACAAGGGGTACAAGGAGCTCTTTAGGAGAAAGGGGACAGTCGTGCCACAGGACGGTGGTGGTGAGACCGTGGTGGAGGCTAAGCGCGAGGGAGGCATCTACATCGTGGAGACCAAGGTGATTCCTGAGGTGACAGATCCAGTTGTCTTGTAGGAACGCACCGTCAACCTGGCCAAAGGAGGGGGAGCTGATCTGGAGCTCTGGCACTGACGACTGGGGCATTCCTCACCCGTAGTCGTGAAGGAGATGGCAAAGCGCAAGCTGGTACGCGGTCTCGTCATCGACGGTGTGGAAGAGGCGACGAAGGCAGCAGTCCACAAAAGGTGCGAGCCTTGCATCTTGGGCAAGGCGCGACGCAAACCGTTCAACGAGAACATGAATCATGCCTCGGACACGCTGGAGGTCGTGCACAACGACGTGTGTGGACCATTCAAGACGGTGTCAAAGGGTGGAACGTGTTACTTTGTCACTTTGATTGATGACTACAGAAGAATGCTCTACGTGTACTTCATGAAGCGTAAAGGCGAGGTCCCGGAATGGCTTAAGGAGTACATCGCTGCAGTGGAGAGACAGACTGACCGGAAGGTCAGAGTACTACGCAGTGACAACGAAAGAGAGTACGTGGGCTGTAGCTGGTGGATGAAGCAGCAAGACACAAATTGGCAACAAACTACACTGTATTTGCCTCAGTCTAATGGCATGGTGGAGCAAGCAAACCAGACGCTGCTGAACATGGTACGGACCATGTTGGTGGATGCAGAATTACCGCGAAGCTTCTGGACGGAAGCAATGCGTACGGTGAGCTACACCATCAACCTCACCCCGACAGCGGTGCTGAAGGGGAAGAGCGGCTGGAAGACACCGCAGGAGGTGTGGAGCAGGCGCAAGCCAAGTGTGGCACACCTGAAAGTGTTCGAGTGCAATGGTGCACACGATGGTGCAGGCTGCACAGCGGCGCGACAACAAGCTGGAGCCGCGGGCAAAGCCATATCTCTTCCTTGGCTATATGAGCGCGCATAAGGCGTACCGGCTATACAATGAATGCAAGGAGGAGGTAATCCGTAGCCGAGAATCGAATTCGATGAGCAGCAAAGTTACATCAGCAGCAAGGACGTGGGCGTGGTGGAATCTCCAAAGACGGGAGAGTGGTTCCAGCTCCTTGACTACGAGAAGGAGTCGGCGGACACCAAAGTTGAGGATACGGCATCAGAGCACGACGGTGCACCAGCGGTGGCAGCCGACACAGAGGACTCCGATGACGATCAAGCTCATGAGGAGATCCACTGGAAGGACCCGGCGGATGAGGCACAAAGGGTACGAAGGCGCGCATTCCCGGTGGAGTACGCAACGGGCGTCGGTGGAAAAGCCACTGGACGTGCCGCCCGCCCGGGCGATGTTTCGTCGGAGCGAGAGGGATCCTCGGGGAGCTGTCCGGTTGATGAATAATCGGAGCTTGCAGAGTTGGAAGGATTGCAGCAGAGTGATGAGGCACCACCAAAACTGTCGCGCCGCAGTGAGAGACAGCGGAAAGCGGGGAATCGCTTCAACGCAAGCACCGGTCGATGGATCGGCATGACATGGTGCATGCTGGCTGCATCAATGGAGCCGGCTACCGTGCAGGAGGCGCTTGCACAGTCCGAAGAGGATCAGTGGGACACAACCATCAAATGTGAGCTGGCACCCATCACGAAAAACGGCACATGGGAGCTGGTTGACAGGTAGAAAGATGTCAAGGTCATCGGCTCAAAGTCGATCTTCAAGACCAAGTTCACAAAGGAATGTGTGGTTGGCAAATACAAGGCGCAGCTGGTGGCAAAGGGATATGCACAGTGTAAGGGCGAGCACTATGATGAGACGTTTGCTCCCGTGGCCAAGTTCACAAGCATCCGGGTGATCTTTGCGCTGGCAGCCGCGAAGAACATGGAGCTCCACCAAATGGACGTAAAGATGGCCTTCTTCAACGACACTATAGACAAAAGTATCTACATGGAGGTGCAAGAGGGGGTGGAGTCGCCGGAGGGCAAGGTGTGCAAGCTGCGGAAGTCACTGTATGGGCTAAAACAATTGCCCAGATGCTGGTACCAACAGATGGACAGCTTCATGGCACAACTCGGCTTCAAGCCTCGTGAGTCGGATCATAGCGTGCACGTGCAGCGTGACAAGGAGCTCCATCTGATCGTCACACTCTATGTGGACGACATGATTTTGTACTCTAGGAATCTGCCGAGCCTAGAGCGGCTGAAAGAGCAGCTGAGCAGCAGATTCCGACATGGAGGAGCCGGAGTACTACCTCGGGGTGAGCATCACGCGGAACTGGAGGGCGTGCACGCTTGAGCTAAGGCAGGCCAAATACGTGGCTGAGGTGCTGAAGCGATACGGCATGGAGAAATGCAAACCAGTTGGCAGTCTAGTCTCCACGACCTGTGAACTGAGTGCGGCAATGGCACCGCAAACAAAAGAAGAGTGGGAGGATATGGTAGGGATGCCCTACCAATTGGCGGTAGGTAGCCTCATATACGCCATGGTGGCAACTCGACCGGACCTGGCCTACGCGGTGGGCCAAGTGAGCAGATACGTGGTCGATCCAGGGCCACTACATTGGCAGGCGGTCAAGCGCATCCTCCGCTACCTGCAGGCGACGCGGCATGCATTATTGAGGTTTGACGGCAAGGGGCGGATGGACCCCTTGCATTTGGTCTGCTATACGGATGCAGACTACTTTGGAGATGTGGACAAGCAGAAGTCCACATCCAGCTACGTGTTCTTCCTCACTAGTGCAGCGGTCTCGTGGTGCAGCATGAAGTAAAATTGCGTTGCCACCTTCACAGTGGAAGCGTATAAAAGTGCACCCGACGATGCACACGCGTCACTAGTGGCTGGTGCCTCAGGCGGACAGTAGCGACTTCTGTGTACAGATTTTGCTGTTGGTGACCGGCCGGGTGCCTTCGCATGCAAACCTGATGCCTCCGACTCGTGTGGGAACGTGTCGTCCCTGACGATGTACTTGATCAGCACGCGTCTAAGCCCAGATTGCTGCTGTCGTCGACCCCTTCACAGGCAGGCTGTAAAATGGCAGAGCAATTGACGTCCTGAAAACCTTGCCGCCTTTGGAACGGTGCCGCGATGACAGCAAGTAGAACATTTGTTTGAACGTTACCGTGGTAGTTTGACGGCTGGCATGCTGCATGCCAGGGAAGGGTGAGCGCCATCGGCATACATGCGGCTGTGTTCGGAATCGGCATGAACAGTTCGTTCGTCAACCTCACCTGAAGCTAAGAAGAAAAACTTTTGAAGGCGCGTGTCCGTCAAAACTGGCTTTGTATGACACATCGAATTGACGAGGTGAATGAAGACCTTCGACATGAGGGACATGGCTGGCATACAGCGCCAGCCTGCCGTGCATGTGGCGCATGCTGTGGTGGCTGCTGTGCAAGACGCTTTGCAGAAGCATAAGCCTACACACGGACGTGAAAGCACAACATGGAGCGCACACGTTCAGAGTTTGAGGCATGCACTTAGCCATCAGAATGTGCATCCGCCACGAAGACGAGGAGAGAGAGGCATTGTTTATTCACTCAAGGGGGTGAACCTGTGCTCTGATTTTGCTATTGATTCTATTTCGCGAAAGGCAAACCAAACCGGCGCCAGCAAACGGTTGCGGTTGCTCCAAGACGCTTGTGCACAATTAATGGAGAAATCAAACCTGTCTTGTCTAGTTCTCATGAATCTGGTTCCCCGTTTGCCTACGTGGCGGGGATCCCGACGGAGAAACGTCTTAACTAAAGCAAAGCGAAGAAACTAAGGCCCTGAACCAGCACAATGATTCTGCTTTTGATTCTTGGATTCCAGTGATTTCACGCTCGATTTGTGATTTATTTTTGATTTTGTAATTAGGAGGGAATGGACTAGATTCAGTGGAACCACTTTTTGGGCTCGTAGTTTCTACAAATGTTCTCTTTAAAAGTGGACGGGAGTGTTACGTACCAAACTTACACGTGTCACTGAACTTCTCGAGTGTGCATTTCTGTCATTACACAAATAGCCCACATTGCGTCAAGACCTCGATTTTTGCTCCGACGGTCAAGGACAATTCGGCCAACTGCCCTTGCCCTCCGGCATTCCTTCTTGTACATTCTGACAACTTCGACCACCTTGGAGAATCATCGACAGAAGTGTCGCGATCTTTCGGTCGACTTCTTGACGCATCGACATTTGTCGGGATTTATGAAGATTCATCTTGCATCTTCACTGTCGATCTTCGAAGCCCTTCGATTCGGCGGAGCTTCTCCACACGCATCGCTCGACAATTGACTTGACGACCCCGACTACGTCTCATTTGTAACTCGACACTTGTACATTTGTGTTTGATCGTTCCAACACTTGTCATCGAAGTACACTTACCACTTATTACAAATTGCTGAACTGCCCCGAATTCCCAAACCGTGTTCTGCCTCGCAACTCATACCTGTTCACCATCCATGCTCCTTTCGGCACAACACTTGGTATCAGATCACAGCGGTGCTGGAGGGGCAACTGACTACTTTACGCATATGGAGGACTACCTCGCACAAGTCGACAGCGCATCTCGCACGTCAAGACTTCACAGACTTCGCGACTAAAGGCCATCCAACGGTAGCAGGAGACCGGCGGGGCCTCATCAACGGCCGACGGCGCCTGTCTTGCATCGTCTACCGCAGGCGTTCTACCCTTGGAGCAGATCAACGTGCAATGGCAAGACGTGCTGACGCCACCAACCGACTGGAGTAAATTCTCGCGCACACTGCTTGCACGCTTTGGATGGTTGAATGATAAGTCTGACGCTCGGTACATACTCCACTGCCTCCGTGAGCAGTCCAGCGNCGGCGGGGCCTCATCAACGGCCGACGGCGCCTGTCTTGCATCGTCTACCGCAGGCGTTCTACCCTTGGAGCAGATCAACGTGCAATGGCAAGACGTGCTGACGCCACCAACCGACTGGAGTAAATTCTCGCGCACACTGCTTGCACGCTTTGGATGGTTGAATGATAAGTCTGACGCTCGGTACATACTCCACTGCCTCCGTGAGCAGTCCAGCGTGACAGAGTACACGTGGAAATTCCACAAGATCATCACTGGTGCAAACATCGCCCCCGACAAACTCTGTTTTCACTACAACGGCCTCAAATGGGACATCCGACGAGTTCCATCTTTGGCATCCAACACGACCTACCACGGACGATCACAGTAGCGGAAAGGATCGACAGTGCCGACTACAACACTCGGATCCAGGAATCCTACGGCTGGCAACCTCCTAACCACAATTATTGTGGAAACGGGAAAAGCCAGTCGGGGGACTCCTCCACTCCGACGGATGTGGACGCCGTCGACCAAAAAGACACGTGCACCTGCTACAACTAAGAAAAAGTCAGGCATATTGACCGGAACTGCTGAAGCAAGCAGCAGGCTAAAAAGGGGGCGAAGTTGCAGAAAAACAAGTCGAGAAACGGTAAGGGGCAGGAGTGAAAGGTGTGACACATGTCCAAGAGGAGTGATCTGCGCCAAACGATCGTCCATCTGAACGGCTCGCGACAGTGTAGAGGGTTTCTGAGATCGCTATGTTCCACAAGGGGTACGAGGACGACCAACCGGTGATACTGCTTAAAGCATAACTCGAGGGTGCAAAATTTGTAGAACAGGTCCGGCACTATTTGATGGAGGGGTCTCTCACAGTTTTGTAAGCAAGGACATAGTTTGGAAGCTGAATCTGCAGGCCGAACCAGGGGTGTGTGAAGGAAAAACCGTCGATGAGAGATTGCAGATACGGAGACTCCAAGAACCACCACGACTGCAAGTAGGAGACTTGCGTGACGTAACAATGTGAAAGTCGTGTCCAAGGAGTGACCACAAAATTATTCTTGGATGTGATTTCCTATACCAGTACAACCCGCAGATTGACTAGAACAGTGGCAACGACTTCTGTGCGTGGGGCGGAAGACGACAACGGATGCAACAGAGGTGGAAGCAGCAGAGGAAACTACAGCGACCAAGAAGTGACAACCTGTACAGCCGATACCACTCAACGTGGCCTAGCACTGTATGCAACGAGGGGCTCGTGTGTGGCTCGTACATCTCGAGCCAATGGAGGAAGCGGAAGTGGCAGCACCTGACTCATCGGCCTCATCATCCTCATCGGCCTCATCGGTATCAACAAAGTTCACAGTGGTTCCCAAGGAGTTCGCATCTCTCATTTGAGAGTTTGCAAACGTCTTCCCCGATGAACTCCCAAAAACCTCGCCATCTCAGTGCAATATCCACCATCATATCAAACTGACACCGGGCAGCTGACCCACAGTTTGAGGAGCCTATTGGATGAGTGACCATGAGCTGACCTTGCTAAAAAGGCAACTCGACAAGATGCTCAGGGGTTCATCCGCCCATCCACATCACCATACGCTGCACCAGTACTATTGGTGAAGAAAAAAACTGGTGAAATGCGGATGTGCATGGACTACCGGGCGTTGAACACCGCTACCATCAAGAACCGCTACCTTCTTCCCCGTACCGACGAACACTTTGACCAACTATGAGGAGCTCGGTTTTGCACTCAAATTGATCTAAGCAGCAGTTATCACCTGATCCACATGGTAGACACCAACATCAAGAAGACGGTGTTCCGTACACGCTACGGGAATTTCGAGTTCACGGTCATACCGTGTGGACTCATGAATGCTCCGGCGACGTTCATGGCAGCAATGAACAACATTTTTCGCGTGTACCTCAATAAAGTTGTCGTATATCTCAACGATACTCTGGTGTATACTCGCACAGCAGAGGAACACGATGGACATCTTTGAAAATTTCTCAAACTCATACAAAGAAAGAAATTTTTCATAAAACTCTCGAAGTGCGTCTTTGGTCCCCATTCGGTCGAGTTTGAGTCATGGCATCAAGAGCGGACGGATCATCATGGATGCGGAAAAGGTGGAAGCAGTCGCTGATTGGCCGACGCCGACCAACGTCCGAGACGTTCAAGTCTTCCTTGGATTTTGTGATCACTACCAGCGTTTCATACGGGACTACTCCTGAGTGTGAGCCCCTCTTTCCGACCACACTCGAAAAAGAAACGGAGTGACGGTGGGGAGACAGCAGAAAAGAAGCGTTCATCGCTTTGCGGAACGCTTTGACCTCGGCGCCAGCCCTACAATTGGCCGATCCAACGATTGACTATATCATGCCTACGGATGCCTCCGACCGAGTCATTGGCGCGGTTGTTGTTGAATATTTGCCCATCTGCATGCCCAAGTGTGGCGCCTGGAGGCGCCGGCGAGCCGCAAGTGGGAGGAAAATCCATATATGCCCAATGGTAGCTGTTTCACGCATTAATCTTCTAGTGCATTGTGGTGGTGTGCTAACACCATGAGAACACACTAGAGAATGAGTGTATCCCAACAGTGCACTCTCTATATCTCTCTCTCCTGCTTTTCTCTCTCTGTCTCTCTGTCTCTCCCAGTATCTCTCTTGCTCACTCTCTCTCTCCCGCCCCCCCCCCC
>SZWC01000525.1:368552-386415 GCA_023375785.1 Penium margaritaceum
TGCCCCTTGTTCAGTGTTGTAGGACGGATCAGGAATGCTCTGCCCCTTGTGGAGGTATGACCCCTAGATCCGTTGTAGTGTGACTCAACTATGCTCTGTCTCTTGTGAGATATGACCTGTGAGTACACCATGTGGGTGAGTGGTTACCTTGGCCATTTTGTTGATTTGGCCAAGTGAGAGGTCATGAGGTCGATCCTGGCCCCATGCATATCTTGTTTGCTGTGGAAGCTTCCAAGAAAGAAAGTCCGTAGCTTCTTGGACGCTACATGGTTGGTCTGTCACCTTGACACTAGGATGCTTATGTGTCAAGCCCACAGTGCAAGTCTATTGGTGACGTGGCTGGTTCAGGCCACTTCCCAGGAATGTGCTTTTGAGTTCTAGGACTGGACAGACAGCTATAAAAGGACTTGTCTTGCATGCTGATCAATCAACCCTTGCTTGATGCTCTCTTGCGTATTGACGACTTGAGCTCTTCTTGAGATGTAATGCTAAGGCGTTAGTACTCTTGAAGGTGAAGTGTATGCCTGATTAAGTTTGGGGTGCATGACACATACCTGCAAAGGAAGAAGGTGTAAGAACCTTTGTGAGCTTTTCGGTTTTCGCGGCTTCTCTGCCGGAGGTGGTTAGCTCAGTAGCTAACAGACTACAGGAGAACGCTCTACGTGTGCTTCATGAAGCGGAAATGCGAGGTCCTGGAATGGCTGAAGGAGTACATTGCTGTAGTGGAGAGACAGACAGACCGGAAGGTCAGAGTACTATGCAGTGACAATGAAGGAGAGTACGTGGACTGTAGCGGGTGGATGAAGCATCAGAACATAAAATAGCAACAAACTACGCTGTAGTTGCCTCAGTCTAATGGCATGGTGGAGCGAGCAAACCAGACGCTATTGAACATGGTACGGACCATGTTGGTGGATGCGGAATTGCCGCGAAGCTTCTGGGTGGAAGCTGTGCGTACGGCGAGCTACACCATCAACCTCACCCCGTCAGCGGTGCTGAAGGGGAAGATCGGCTGGAAGACACCGCGGGAGGTGTGAGAAGGCGCAAGCCAAGTGTGGCGTACCTGAAAGTATTCGAGTGCAATCGCGCACGCGATGGTACAGGCTGCACAGCAGCGCAACAGCAAGCTGGAGCCATGGGAAAAGCCATATCTCTTCCTTGGCTATATGAGCGCGCATAAGGTATACTGGCTTTTCGACATGCGCAAGGAGGTAATCCGCAACCGAGAATCGAGTTCGACAAGCAGCAAAGTTACATCAGCAACAACGACGTGGGCGTGGTGGACTCTCAAAAGACGGGGGAGTGGTTCCAGCTCCTTGACTACAAGGAGTCGGCGGACGCTGAAGTTGAGGATACAGCATCAGAGCGCGACGGTGCACCAGCGGTGACAGCCGACGGAGAGGACTCCGATGACGATCAAGCTCATGAGGAGATCCACCGGAAGGATCCGGCGGATGAGGCACAAAGGGTGCAAAGATGCGCACTCCCGGCGGAGTACGCAACGGGTGTCGGTGGAAAAGCCACTGGACGTGCCGCCCACCGGGGCGATGTTTCTTCGGAGCGAGAGGGATCCTCGAGGAGCGGTCCGGTCGATGAATAATCAGAACGTGCACAGTTGGAAGGATTGCAGTAGAGTGATGACGTGCCACCAAAACTGTCGCGCCATAGTGAGAGGCAGTGGAAAGCGGGGAATCGCTTCAATGTAAGCACCGGTCGATGGATCAGCATGACATGGTGCATGCTGGCTGCATCAATGGATCCGGCTACCGTGCAAGAGGCGCTTGCATGGTCCGAAGGGGATCAGTGGGACACAAGCATCAAATGTGAGCTGGCACCCATCACGGAAAACGGCACGTGGGAGCTGGTTGACAGGTAGAAAGATGCCAAGGTCATCGGCTCAAAGTGGATCTTCAAGACCAAGTTCACAAAGGAAGGTGTGGTTGGCAAATACAAGGAGAAGCTAGTCGCAAAGTGATGCACAACGTAAGGACAAGCACTATGATGAGTCATTTTCTCCCGTTGCCAAGTTCACAAGCATTCGGGCGATCCTTGCGCTGGCAGCCGCGAAGGACATGGAGCTCCACATAATGGACGTAAAGACGACCTTTGTCAACGGCATTATAGACAAAGAGATCTACATGGAGGTGCAAGAGGGGGTGAAGTCGCCGGAGGGCAAGGTGTGCAAGCTGCGGAAGTCCTTGTACAGGCTAAAACAATCGCCCAGATGCTGGTACCAACTGATGGACAGCTTCATAGCACAACTCGGCTTCAAGCACTGTGAGTTGGATCACAGTGTGCACATGCAGTGTGACAAGAAGCTCCATCATATAGTCGCACTCTATGTGGACGACATGATTTTGTGCTCAATGGATCTGCCGAGCCTACAACGGCTGAAAGAGCAGCTGAGCAGCAGATTCTGACATGGAGGAACTGGAGTACTACCTCAGGATGAGCATCACGCGGAACCGGAGGGCACACACGCTTTAGCTGTGCCAGGCCAAATACGTGGCCGAGATGCTAGCGGTACGACATGGAGGAATGTAAACCAGTTGGCAGTCCATTCTCCACAACCTGTGAACTGAGTGCGGCAATGGCACCGCAAACAAAAGAAGAGCGGGAAGATTTGGTAGGGTTGCCCTACCAATTGGCGGTGGGTAGCCTCATAAACGCCATGGTGGCAAATCGACCGGACCTGGCCTATGCGGTGGACCAAGTGAGCAGATACGTGGCCAATCTAGGGCTACTACACTGGCAGGCGGTCAAGCGCATCCTCCACTACCTGCAGGCGACGCCGCATGCGTGCTTGAGGTTCAACGGCAAGGGGTGGACGGACCCCTTGCATTTGGTCTGCTTTACGGATGCAGACTACGCTGGTGATGTGGACAAGCGGAAGTCCACATCCGGCTACGTGTTCTTCCTCGCTAGTGCAGCAATCTCATGGTGCAGCAGGAAGCAAGACTGTGTTGCCACCTTCACAGTGGAAGCAGAGTACATCGCGCTGGCTGAGGCAGTCAAGGAGGCGGTGTGGCTCCGCAGGTTGCTGGGGGAGCTGGACATGCGGCAGCAAGAGCTACGGTGGTGCAAGAGGATATCACCAGCTCCATCTTGCTGACCAAGAACCCGACGCAACAGAGGAGGATGAAGCACATCGATGTGCGTTTTCACTAAGCACACGACATGGTTGAAAATGGGCAGGTGGTGCTGCAACACTACAGCACGCACAACATACTTGCGGATTGCTTGACCCAAGCGCAACCCGTCGACCAGCACGCAATGAGCGTGGCCGGGCTTGGGATGACCAGCCATGATGGGATGGAGGGTACAGCGGAAAATGAGTGAGAGCAAACAGGAGCAGCGGGCATCGCAGGTGCAAGGGGGAGAATGTTGAAGATTTTCCCCTCTGCATGCCCAAGTGTGGTACCTAGAGGCACCGGCGAGCCGCCAGTGAGAGAAAAATACTCGCAAGTGGATCTAGTGGCTTAAGAATTGCTCGGATCCTAAAATAGAGGATTACTCCTCAAAGTTGACGAGTCGCAGAATCTGGTGGAAGTTGTTTCACCGGATTTGGACAAGTAACGAGGGAGATATGAGCTTCCAAAGTTGGGGTGTGCGCGGCGACTCTAGGAGTTGGCCGCGGTTTGACTGGAGGTGAATAATTGACCGGACCAAGTAACAAATGTCCATCTGGGGATTTTGCTCCGGAAGGGATGCTGAGGTATCCGGTGAATGATCTGCCGGATGCTAGTTGTGCAGTCCGTTACTGAGGAACTTAGCCAAAATTCTGGCTCAGCGTCCGAAACTTAGTAGTATGTTTTGTTACTCGGGGACATTGTCAAAATTCCGACTGCAGGTCCGCAAACAGGTTTCGGCCCACATCAATCCCCATCACCAAACTCGATGATTAACTCGTCAAAACAGACCCCAAAGGCGCGAGGGGTATTGCCACTACGTGTAGGGACATCTGCGTCTCCGGAATGGCGTTTTGATGGGTCCTTGATGTGTGAGGGCGCCTCGGCGGGCGATGTGGTGCACGTCGCCGACTGAGCGGCTGGTTTGGGGTGCTGCACTTTGGCTGACGTAGCGGGAGCTATGGTGATCCAAATTGTGTATGGTTTGGGGCATTGGAGAGCTCATGACTAGTCTTACAAAACTTCCGATCATGTCCATGTTCAAAACCTAATGCTAAATCGTGTTGTTTCCTTTGCAAAAGTGACAATCTCACAGCTCTGTCCAACTCCCACAAACATAGCGTGAGGCGACCAGAAAGCTCACACTTAGACACAGAAATTTCACAAAGGAAGAAGTGAACTTAGACGACCCGTCAGGCCACGTTGGAACTACCACCACAAAATTTAATAACAGTTCTACTAGAGGATCACGGCAGTGGAGAACAACCGGTTGCGTACATGTCACAAAAGTTGCATGGACCGGAACTCAGCTACGCCGTACACAAGAAGGAAATGATGGCAGTCGTACACGCATTTAGGACATGGCGGTGCTATCTTGAATACTACCGTCACTCCTCCAGGGTGGATCCTTAAGAAAATTCTCCTTCTTCTCCAACTCTCTTTCCTCTTCCCTTAGAATTGTAGATCAGTGTACAGACACAGATGATCAGTTGTGGCAAAACCTCCTTTGTGAGCGGTTTCGTAATAGCACCCTCCATCACACTCCTCATCTCCACCTCCCTCACCACCAGCATCGAAATTATCAGTAGGACAGAACAAACCTAAAGATCCCAATCTGGTGAACAGCCACCAGTAGCTGCCACATACCGACATGAGCAACAACATAGTAGCACAAGCCCTCAACTGGACGCACATCACTAAATTCGATCAGTTCGAAGACAACATCTACGACTGGTATGGTGGACTACAAGTCAAGACCAGGCAGTCATTCCTCAGAGAATATGAACCCTTCCTTTTTCTAGAACGGGTCTATGATAACCCTAGATGTCCTCCAAGGGCGTACACATCCACCCTTCGAGACATGAGAACATACCTTTTTTGCACCACCCATTCTGTCTACCACGGAATCATAATAGAGGTGTCACCAATTGCAGTAAGGTGGTACACCCTTGTAGCACTGGCGTGAAATCCAAATCTTTGTAATCAGATCGTACGATCCCTCTGTCAAGTGGTTACTGTCCCCAAAAGACAAAGATATATGAGAACTGATGCCTTATAGGCACTCAACCTCCAATCTTATCAGATTCAAGGGGACTACAATATGAATCCGACAAGTTCCTCTCTGATACTAACACCCCTTGGATAATCTAAGCTCCTCATACAGGTTCAGGTTCCGCATCGAACCCCTTCGACAACAACTGGTCGGACACGACCGTTCCTTTAGTATCGAGCCGTCCCCTAATAAACGTGTCATGTCATCCCGCGTACCGCTAGAAAAAGAAGCCGTTGGTTCCTTTGTTTTTCCTCTTCTGATTACAAATATGGAGGATGTTCATTCCCTCCAAGTTTAATATAAAATAATCATATCCATCCTGTTGGCCTTTGGTTCCGCGGCCTCGCCGCCGTGTCTCCGCTCTACTCATTCCTCTCTCACTACTCTTCATCAACCACTCTCTAGCTTTCGCTCTCGCACCTCTTTGCATCTCTCTCGATACTCAGCTTTACTCATCTCCACAAGCTCTGCACTTCACATCAATTCTACCCCCTTACTTCCACCATTCTCTTGACGTGCTCTTGTCTACTTTTCTCTCCATCGATCTACCTTGGCTGCCACATGTCTTCATGGGTATCTCTTCCTAACTCACACTCCTCTCATGCACCTCTTTGCTCTCTTCAGTCTCTTGTGCTTCCACACTCTCGATTGCTTCTGCCTGCATCTGTTGTCACTCACCCCCCTCCTTCATTTCTTCTGACAAGCAGCACAAGAAGAAGTACCACCAGCACCAGCAACAACAACATCAGTATTTGCACCAACAGCAGCAACAGGAGCAGCATGTACAGTCACAAAAACAACAGAAACAACAGAAATGACACCAACAGCAGCAGAAATATGTGAAGCAGTAACACGAGAAGTAGAAGCATCGGCAGCAGATGCACAGGTGCAACACTATAACCAACAACTTATAGTAGTACCAGCAAGTGTAGTAGCAGCAGGAGCATCAACAGTAGTAGACGGTCAAGTAGCAGCCAAAGTAAGAACAGCAACACCAATAGTAGAAGCAAGATGAACACCAAAAACAGCAGGTCCAGCAGTAGCAGCAGGACCAATATCAGCGGGCCTAGCAGCAGTAGCAGCAGAACCAATGACTAGCCGAGCACCAGCATCATCAGGACCAGTAGAAGTGCCAGCAGCGGGAACAACAGCAGCAGCAGCAGTGGGTTCATCGAAAGAAGGACTAACACTAGTGGGTGCAACACCAATAGCAATCAGCAGCAGAACCAACAGCGACAGGACCAGCAGCAACAGCAGTAGGATCAGCAGGAGGAGCAGCGGGACCAGCAGCAGCAGCAGCTGTTCCAACAGCAGCAGGGTCAGTAGTAATGTGTGCTACATCAGCAGCAGCAGTATGAGGACAAATAGTGGTAACATTAGGACCAATAGCAGCAGCAGCAGTACTAGACGCAGAAGCACCAGCAGTAGCACCAGACGAAGCAGCAGGACTAGTAGCAGCAGTAGCACGACCAGCTGCAATAGCAGCAAGATTAGCAGCAGCAGAAGTAGGACCAGCAGGGGCAGCGACAGTGGCAGATTCAGCAGCAGCAGTACTAGTGGGACCAGCAACAGCTGCTAAGGACAGAGCACCAGCAGCAGCAGGACCAGCAGCAACACCAACACCACCGGCAACACTAGCCGCTACTACAACTGTAGCCACAACACGGACATGTTGACATGGCGTGCTCCTTGTCGTGAGTATCGTTGATCGTACTCCCTAGTTTGTCCACTTAGGAGCGGTTGAACACCTGATCAGACCTTAGATTTGGATTCCTTGGATTTTTCCATGCAAGATCGAGCTTTGAATCGCTCAATATGAGTGAGTATTCAGAAAGTTTGCCTAGCCCAAAAATTCGGGTGTTAAGCGGGTGGAATCTGGTACCCGCCATGGATGGCATGATAATCCACCGCCAGCTATCTGAGTTCGTCTCCAATGAGCCCGAAATATACCAGGGCCTTAGAGGAAGCAACCAGAGGACTCTCCTTGACCAGGATAACTTCTCCTTGACTTCTAGGTGGGGAAAGGCGCTCCAACGAGTCACCGCCAGAGCGCCTTCTGTTGCCTAGAGTGCAAGGCAAGGTGGACAGCTCCTTCGACGACCGTAGAAGAAGCTCTACTACTCCGATTTAAACATGCTTGGATGTGTTGGGAAGCTTAGATCACAGGCTATAAGGAGCCAATGTAATCACACTATACTAAGTAACAAAAACGTGTTTCAAGTAAGTTCCACTGAATGCAACGTGTTTTTCCCACTCACATCCGTGATCCTTGTGTTCCACACTATTCACCATTGGTGTCTATTGGCTGTCCCAAACATTGGTAGCGTGTATCAGTGAGAGCTAGGCATCCTTGAGGGTGCCTCCACACCCACTAGTGCCGACAAAGGATTATGGATGCACGTGTCTAGGAGGACCCTAGCTCTACAACTTTCACGCTACCGCCGTGGGCCATGACAACGACCAATCAAGAGAGCATCGGTGCCATCTCAACGTTTGACAGGATCAGGTTCCCCTTGTGGAGGTGACAGTTTGAGGCATACCTCGATGATAAGGACCTGCTTGAGCTGGTCAAGGGTGAAGGAGAAGCCCCTCCGGACACTGCGACACTGGAGGAAATGGACATGCACAAGAAGCGCAACAAGAAGGCGCTTGCCTTGTTGTTAGCGTTGGCTCCGACGCAGTGCTCCCTCATTCAAAGATGCACGAAGGCTGCGGAAGCCTGGAAAAAACTCTGCACCATCTATCAATCCACCAACCTCGCTAACCAGCTCTTTGTCTTCAAGAGGCTCGTCACCCTCCGAGCTAATGAAGGTGACGACATCATGGAGATCCTGCAGCAGATTGAGATAAAATACCCAAAGGTGGCTAAGTACATCCGTAATGAATGGATGTGGCATGGTGGGAGAGAGAGTAGAGCAATATCAAGTTCCGCCTATGTCGTCCGTCCTCAAGATGGAGGGGGAGGCAAAAAGGGGAAGGGTGCCAAGTAGGGAACGAGGAAAGGTAACAAGAAGGGGGAGTGCTACATCTGAGGCAAAGAAGGCCATTACGCACGTGATTGCCCCAACAGAAAGTCGGACTAGTTGGGGAAGGCTGGAAAGAAGGACAACCATGCAATGATGGCGCAAAAGTCCACTGACTTGACAGATCTGGGAGTCACTGTGATTTACTCCAGATCGGGCCGCCACACGTAGTGCAAAGGGGCGGCATTTGTCACCTATGGCACCTCGGAGCGGCGCATGATGGTGGCCAACAGTAAAACAGAGTTGGCTGTCGGTGAAGGCAACGTTTGTATTGAGATGGATGTGGACGGGGAGGCTATCATGAGCACCATCAACGACGTGATCCACATGCCCAACTTTGCGGCAAATGTGCTGTCAGTGAGTCGCCTTATCAACAAGGAGCTCAAGGTGCTCTTCAATAAGAAGGAGGCCTTCATCCGGAAGGAGGGAGATGGGTGATTTCACATGGAAAGCGAGAGGATGACCTTTACCTGCTCCGTGCAAAGACTGACGCCGCCCACCTCGCGAAGAAGGACGATGGGGACCTGGACCTGTGGCACAGCCAATTGTTTCACATTACTCCCTTGACCGTGAGGGACATGGCAAAGAAGCAAGTGGTGCGGGGTCTTGATGTCAAGAGTCTTGATGCAGCCAAGAATGCCGTGTGTAAGGCGTGCATGGTTTGCAAGACGACACGGTAGCTGTTTGATGGCAAAGGGATGCGTGCATCGGCAAAGTTGGAGGTGGTGCACACAGGTTTGTACGGACCGTTCAAGCCCTCTATTGGTGGGGCATGCTAATTCGTCACCTTCATCGACGACCAGAGCCAAAAACTGTTCCTCCACAACATGAAGAAGAAAAGTGATGTTCTGTCTGTCAGGAAAATGGGAGCAGCGGAGCATGCAGGGAACTGGATGAAAAGATGGTGCGGAAGCTGCCACAAAGGTGCAGAGTGGTAACGGTGAGATGACGTCACAGCAGGGGAATTGGATCCGAACAACGGAGGAGAGCACGAGGAGTGGAAGCGACAACGCGCTGAGGATGGGTGAAGAATCGGATCACTTCAGAAATAGATGAGAGCTTAATTAGTGCTGGGAGCACCGAAGCGCCGGTCGTAAGCCACAGCGCACTTGAGACGAGGGCTCCGGAGATTGAGGAAGAATTGCAATGAGCAGAAATCAGCGTGTGAAGTGCAGTTGTGAGGCAAAGTCCAATGAGGGCCAGAGGCCTGAGCGAAAGCGATGGGCCGAGGGCCCGAGAGACTTTGCGGAAGCGATGAACTTGAAGATTGCACTGAGGAATGAGGAATTGGCAATGAGGAATGAACTGATGGAATGAATTTAGGAAACGAGGCAAGAAAGTACAGGGATACTACTACTATTAGTACTAGATGGTCCTAGCTAATCCTAGAGCTAGAGCACAGGCGCCTACACCCATTAGGGCGGGCAGTTTGAAATATGTAGCCGCAGCCGCCACTGTACTGCTGCTGCTGTTGCTGTGTCTGATTGGTGCGGAGACACGGTGCGGCTCTGCATGATCTTGGACTCTTGGTAATCCTCCCAAGGTGAGTGGAGGACGTGCTTCTCCTGCCGAGCCTTTGTTGCAGCCATGGTGAACGGACCAGGACGCATAACAGCTGTCGACAGAACTTGCCGGTCGTTACATTGCGTGGATGGTCCGTTGGCGTCGGTCGTGGTGGGCTCGGACGGTCGGATGGTCAGACAGGAGAAGTCTGATTGGTCTTGCCATCTGAGCCGTTCGGAAGGCGGGATGTGGAGGGTGAAACGACACTGGGCTGGCTTTTCCATTTCCCACTGATCGGATGTCCAGGGGAGAGTTGGGTGACACCCGGGAGACAGGAGAGAACCCGGTTGAGCCGTGTGAGCCTTGACCAACATTCTGACAGCCGCCCTCAAGATCACATGGCTCGCAAAGAAGAAGCCAAGGAGGGAGGTCAGGTGCTTTCCGTCTGCCGAGAGAAGATGAAAAGGCAAGTGGACTGAGGCAGACAGTTGTGTGCCGGAGTGCAAATGAGACTGCTGTTGGGAGGATCATCAGAGGAAGAGAGGTTAGAATCCTTCTACATGATCCATGGGTTCTGCATGATGAAGAGAGGAGCAGCTGGGGGAGTGATCCATGCATCTATGTTGTCAGCTGCTGTGCGTGCATGTACGAGTGGAGAGATGTGTCAGAGCTGAGCCCAGATGGGAGGCAAAAAGATAGTGTCAGAAGCTGGGTAGTTGCGGTGGAGTTGAGGAAGGGTGAGGGCTGAGGCAACGGAGAGCTGGTCCGCAAAGATGGAGGAAGAAGAAAAAAATCCAATGAAGTTGGTAGAGGAGCTGATGCTAGCAGCAGGCATGCCATCATCTCAGAGAACTCAGATTTTTCTTGGAGAAGCTTCCATGGTACTAAAGAGATGCAGACGTTCTTAAGAGCAGCATCATGGTTGTCAGGAGAGACTGAGAGAGATGCACAAGATGATGTTAGATGAGGCACAGAAGAGGACAGGCTTGTGAGTGGTGTAGGCAGAGAATGAGCTGGTGGTAGCACTGGTGAGGTTTCCGAGCCTCCAGTTGCTGGTGCCTTTGAAACTGCAAGGGCAACTAATGAATGCAGGGGCAGATGTGTTGCTGGCTTGCTGCAAGAGGAAACGCATGATAGATCAGGAGCAAGGGACGAAGGGGTTGGGAAAGCTGTGTCAGACTGTGATGTAGAGAGAGCGGATGCGTGTGGTGAGAACCCAGGCAGAATTGCTGGAGCAGGAGCATGAGTTGCTGCTGTTGCTAGAAAGGTGGCAGAGGGGAAACTTGTCAGAGCAGAGTGGGCAGCAGGAATGAGATTTTCAGTAGGCAATGATTTGACTGCAGAAGTAACAGTGGGGGTGTCCGAGACCGTTGGTTTGTCACAGGAAACCTTCAGGTCAGGGGAGGTGGTGAAGGAGGCACTTGGAGCTGAGGTTGCTGTGTTGCCGGACTGCTGCATGCGTTTTGGAGGAAGAATGTAGCAGGCTGTGGTATCGGTTGTGGGAGGCGATGAGAGCGGGAGTGATGTTGTTCTGTTGGTTGAGAGAAGAGTGTTGTGCAGCGAAGCGGACGCAGCTGCAAGCAAAGAGTTATCTGCTGCGGAGTGGAGCCATCAATGGTTGTACCGTAGTTGAGGAGCATGAACTTGTTTAGTTCTTCGCGGGAGACGGCTGGAGTTTCGGAGTAGAGGAGTCCCATAGGGACGGCAGGGTCCAGAGTGGCTTCGGCTGCAGAGGTGGCTTGATGCGAAGCGTGCGGATCAGCAGGATAGAAGTAGTCATCGTAGTAGTAGTCCAGGTAGTCATCCTGGAGAGGAGCCAGAGCTTCTGAAAGGCGAGAGGTGCACTCGAAGGTCAGCATGATGCAAGAGGCTTGAGGAGATCAAGATGGCGGGGGTCAAAGGCATTGAATGCTGCAGCAAGGAAGATTGGTGATGAATGAGGCAGTTTTCCTTGTCACAGGGATGCGCCTATACACGTCTCTGGTTGACGTGACAGCTGTAGATTTGGGCGCAAGGGCGAACCACGTGTGCTACGTCAGATGATGCAGATGATGCAGAGGATGCATATGATGTTACGGATGCAAATGATGTTGAGGATGGCGGGACAGAGAGGGCGTGGCTTGGCCTGACGTTTCAGGCGTCAGCAATGAGAGCAAGAGCGTTGAAACAAGCAGGATCTTTTGCTGGGCTCTGATACCATGTCAAGAAAGTGAGGGCAGCGGGGCATGTAGGGAACTGGGTAAACAGATGGTACGGAAGCTGCCACGAAGGTGCAGAGTACTGAAGGTGAGATGACGTCACAGTAGGGGAACTGGATCCGAACAAGGGAGGAGAGCGCGAGGAGTGGAAGCGACAACGCGCTGAGGATGGATGAAGAAGGGGATCACTTCAGAAGTAGATGGGAGCTTAAGTAGTGCTGGGAGCATCGAAGCGCCGGTCGTAAGCCACAGCACATTTGACACAAGGGCTCCGGAGATTGAGGTAGAATTGCAATGAGCAGACACCAGCATGGTGCACTTGTGAGGCAAAGTTGAATGAGGGCCAGAGGCCTGAGCGGAAGCGAGGGGCCGAGGGCCCGAGAGACTTTGCGGAAGCAATGAACTTGAAGATTGCACTGAGGAATGAGGAATTGGCAATGAGAAATGAACTGATGGAATTAATTGAGGAAACGAGGCAAAAAAGTACAGGGATACTACTACTATTAGTTCTAGATGGTCCTAGCTAGTCCTAGAGCTAGAGTATAGGAGCCTACACCCAAAGCGGCGGACAGTGCGAGATGTGTAGCTGCAGCCGCCACTGTGCTCCTGCTGCTGCTGCTGTGTCTGAGCGGTGCAGAGACGTGGTGCGGCTCCGCACGATCTTGGGCTCTTGGTAATCCTCCCAAGGTGAGTGGAGGACGTGCTTCTTCTGTGGAGCCTTTGTTGCAGCCATGGTGAACGGACCAGGACGCATAACACCTGTCGGCGGAACTTGCCGGTTGTTACGTTGCATGGGTGGTCTGTTGGCGTTGGTCGTGGTGGGCTCGGACGGTCGGATGGTCAGACCGGAGAAGTCTGATTGGTCTTGCCATCTGAGCCGTTCAGAAGACGGGATGTAGGAGGTGAACCGGGACTGGGCTGGCTTTTCCATTTCCCGGTGATCGGATGCCCAGGGGAGAGTTAGGTGACACTCGAGAGATTGGAGAGAATCCGGTTGAGCCTTGTGAGCCTTGAATAGCATTCTGACACTGTCATGCATGGAGGGGTTCGTGGAAGCAGTGGAGCGGCAAACAGAGTTGAAGGTGAAGGCGTTCTGGACAACGACGGCGAGTATGCGGGCTGCTCGGTATGGATGAAGAGCAAAGGCATTGAGTGGCAGAAAACTACGCCACATTCTTCGCAGCAGAACGGTGTTGCTGAGAGGGAAAACCGCACCATTCTCAACATGGTCCGGTCTATGTTGAGTGATGCCGGCCTTGCGCAACTGTACTGGGGCGAGGCAGCGCGGACTGCGGCATACATCATGAACCTGACGTCGACTAAGCAGCTAAAAGACGCGGATTCTAAGGTGTGGAAGACACTTGTGGTGTCTTTCACACCACAAGAGGTACGGAGCAGGAGGAAGCCAACTTTGGCTCACCTCTACACGTTTGCCTACATTGCACATGCTATTGTACAGGCACGGCAGGGGCGGGGCAAGGTGGACCCATGGACTCGTCGGTGCATCTTTGTACGGGTACGAGGGCGGGGGCAAGGCATACCAGCTCTTTGACCCACAGAGGCAGCAGATAGTGAAGAGTCACAACGTCACATTCGACGAGGATGGTCGTTGGACGGATAAGGATGTGGATCTCTCCAAACGTGGAAAGTGGCTGCCACTCCTTGAAGGGGAGGCGTCGGAGGACGTAAAACAGGGTGACGTCCGAGTGGCTCCAACCGACGAGAACCATCCAAGGGATGGAAGAGCGGCTGATTTGCATTCAGCCGAGTCAGAAAATGAGTCCGAAGTGCCGGCAGTAGTGGAGCTGAACGAGGAGGCGGGAAGAGAGCCCGTATCTCCACGGTCTCCAAGAGAGGGAGAGCAGGCCAGTGGTGCGGGTGGCGCTGCGAGCAAGAAACAGCAGCGGCAGCGGCGGCAGCGGCGGCAGCAGCAGCAGCAGCCTCAACAGCAGCAGCCCCCAAGAAGCAGACACACAAGGACGGAAAAGAGGTACGATTCCGAGGAGGGCATCTAGACCGGGTTTGCTCGTGCATTACACAAAAGGAGCCCGAGAATATCAAGGAGGCATTGCAGCAGAAGGATGGGGCTGAGTGGGATGGGACAATGAAATATGAGCTCGCCTCCCACAAGGAGAATGACACTTAGGAGCTGATCAACAAGCCGGAGGATGCGAAGGTTATCGGCTCCAAGTGGATCTTCAAGAAGAAGCTCACCAAGGAGGGGAACGTGGAGCGGTACAAGGTGCGGCTGGTGGCAAAGGGGTACACCCAACCGAAGGGTGAACACTACAATGAGACCTTCGCACCGGTGGCGAAGTTCGTCTCCATTGACACCATCCTCTCTGTGGCGGTGGCGCGTGACTATGAAGTCCACCAAATGGACGTGAAAACCGCATTCCTCAATGGTGACTTGGACAAGGAGGTCCTCATAGAGGTGCCGGAGGGGGTGGACGCACCACTGGGGAAGGTGTGCCGCACCGGTCCGCAGTGGGGGAGCATCATGTATGCCATGGTGGTGACACGACCCAACCTGGCCTTCGTGGAGGGCCAAGTGAGCCGCTATGTAGCTGACCTGGGGCCACTGCATTGGCAAGCGGTGAAGCGGATCCTTCGCTACCTTAAGACGACAAAACAGTCATGGCTTGTGTTTGGAGGGGGAGCACGTGACGACTCCCTTGAGTTGGTCGGCTACTCCCATGCCGACTGGGCTGGTGATGTGGATGACAAAAAATCAACGTCAGGGTATGTGGTTGTGCTTGGTGGTGCAGAAGTTTCATGGGTGAACAGGAAGTAGGTTTGTGTGGCACTGTTGAACACTGAAGCAGAGTACATCGCACTGGCGGAAGCCGCAAAGGAAGCGGTGTGGCCGCGACGGCTGCTGAAGGAGATTGGGATGCCACCAAGGAAGCCGACGGTTTTCAATGTGGAAAACATGAGTGCCATCAGCCTCATCCAGAACTCTGTGCTGCATAGGAGGACCAAGCACATCGAGATCCGGCATCACTATGCACGAGACTTGGTGGCGAAGGGCGATGCGGCTATCGTGCATTGTGGCACTAAGCGCAAGCTCGCCGACGCCATGACCAAAGCACAGCCCAAGGACAGGAATGACTCAAGCTGCATGGAGCTTGGATTTCACTGTGAGGTTTGAAATCCTGTAGGTTCCAAGGACATGGCATCAAGACTGCGGTGCAAGGGGGAGATTGTTGACATGGTGTGCTCCTTGCCATGAGTGATGTTACTCGTACTCCCTAGTTCGACCACTGAGGAGTGGTCGAACACCTGAGCTTAGATTTGGATTCCTTGGATTTTCCATGCACGATCGAGCTTTGAATCGCTCAATTTGAATGAGTATTCAGAATATTAGCCTAGCCCAAAAATCCGGGTTCGAGGCGGGTGCAATCTGGTACCCTCCATGAGTGGCGGGATAATCCAATGCCAGTGATCCGAGTTCGTCTCCAATGAGCCCCAAATGCACTAGGGCCATAAAGGAAGCAACCAGAGGACTCTCCTTGACAGGGTGAACTTCTCCTTGACTTTTGGGTGAGTAAAGACGCTCTGACGGGTCACCGTCAAAGCGCCTCCCGTTGCCTAGCATGCAAGCCAAGGTGGACGGCTCCACCAAGGGTCACTTCGCCGAACGTAGCAGGGGTTCTACAGCTCCGATTTGGACGTGCTTGGATGCACTGGCGATCTTAGATCAAAGATTATAAGGATCTGATGTAATCTCACTGTGCTAAGAAGCAAAAACATGTTTTGATTCAGTTCTACTAAATGTGACGTGTTATGTCCACTCACATCTGCAATCCTTGTGCTCCACACTTTTCACCATTGTTGTCCATTGGCTGCTCGAAACAATGTTAGCATGTATTAGTGAGAGCAAGGCATCCTTGAGGGTTCCTCCACATCCTCTAGTGCCAACAGGACACTCATTGCGGTTGCACTCTTGAGCATTCTCAGCATCCACAGCGGCCCGAACCTATGCATCCTGGATATCGCACGTAGGAGCACCATTAGAGGGATGTAGTGGTGGGGGGGTGCTTGTGGCCCCAGATGCAGCTCCAGCATCCTTTGGCACGAGGAAAGCAGCTGACGCAACCTCCTCCCCGGGCCTCTTGGTGGCCAGCATGCGGCCGTCCTCCAACCCAAGCAGGGCCACCAGGAGCAGTAACATACCCATCAGCACCCACAGCCACAGTTGGCCCAGTGCGACAATGGAAACCAGGGACAGTGGAGGGGTAGGGCGGGGTCGGGGAAGGTGGAGAACTGAGTGGGGAGGGGGTTGTGGAGGGCAGCCACTGGGAGGGGGGAAGGGTTGGTCGAAACTCCATCACGGACGCCACAGGATCATGGCAGTGAACCTCATTATCACTGCGACCAGGTGGACGGCTTGAGAGGCGTCAGGGGCAAGGTTGACCATGGAGTCCGCGCTTACTGGGCTGGAGGTCTATTGGGGATCAAGGTGGGAGGAGGTTGAGGACAGGGTCCGGCGGGCGACCGGCGACCCAGACATGGTTGAACTATTGGTGTGGGTGGGACAGTTGGTGGGATCTCCACATCCGCAGCCGCTCTCCCGGGCTTCTGGTGAGAAGCATCATGATGCGCTAGAATTTTCACCTTCACTACCCACAACACAGAGCTCCTTAAACAGAGGATGGACGCTCTGCGCGAGGAAGATCCCCCTTTCGACAGCCTCCACACTTGGGATCCTCACAATTATTCACTCGGCGAAAGCGACGAGGTGGAGCGCACCACAGCCCTGGCGGCATTAGAAGCTCATGAGGTACTCTTACTCTGGTCCAAATCCATGCCACATTCGCCATCCCCCTCCCATCGCGGCCAGGGCCGCACACCTCGATGACGTCGAGATGCCCTCCATCCCATCCTCGGCCCCCTCTACGCCCCGACGGTCGCATACATCATGGCCTCGTATGTGGGAGGGTTGGAGGCCCGAGCGGCAGCAAAGGCTTTCCATTGCAACACATTGGAACTTAGGGTAAAGGGAGTCATTTTCTCCCAGATTGTGCATGGTGTGACCAGGACCTTTATGGTTGAACAACCTTAAAAAAACATTTCCAAAACTGTGTATACGTTGTGTGTGCAGTCAAGAAAGATTCTCAGGACCTTTTTTGCTATTCCATCAAAAATTTCTTCTGTTTTCCTTTATTTATGCGAAATACTAAAGGATATGTCTTGAAAAGTACACGAAACTTCCCAGAAGTGACAGAAGCATTCAGTTACAGTTATGTGACAGAAGCTTTCACAGTAGAAAAATGCGTTAAAATTGTTGCATTACTAATTTGAAGGTCCACTTAGAAATCTGACTAGTGACATAAACTTATGAAGGGCTTCATTTGTATTTTCTTTAAAGACCTATGAATGACCTGTAACATTGGTGCGGATATACAAGCAGATGGACCGACACTTGAATGCTTCCTGAAGATTTTGGGGTCTAGTTCACTGTCTTTCGTTTGAGCGGCAACTTGACTGTTGGAAGCATAACAGCTTGACTGCTGATGGAGTGACAGTCAAGGACACATCACCCGTGGCAGCACAAAGGCCCACATTTGACTTCAATTTTGCATCGCTATACAGTGAATATTCATGTGAACCTCATGGATTGGCGATGAATGTCACACAATATGTGTCTCATGTATTGAATGATGACAATAGGGCCAGAAGTTACGAAGATGATGTCAGCAAATAAAGGAAATGTCCTGTTCAAATAACCATCAGATGGACGGTTGATGACAGTCAGAAAACTTGGTTTTTATTGAGTTCATTGATTTACAATGAAGTACAGCCCATTATTGTAGTTTGTATATAAATAGAAAGTCAGTAGTATGTTTTCCTAATTGTCCATGAGCTACACTATCCTGCTACACTCTGCTGATACACTCAACTTTTTTGGGGGGGCGGAGTCCCACATCCAGAGCCCGCCCCCCCCCCCCCCCCCCC